>QNTS01005621.1:31498-63950 GCA_003317085.1 Hucho hucho
GAGCTGAGATTAGGAGCACACTCTTAAAGGGAGTGCTCCTAATCTCCTAAGCAATCAATCAGATTCCAAACTCTCCACCATGGCCAAGACCAAAGAGCTCTCCAAGGATGTCAGGGACAAGATTGTAGACCTACACAAGGCTGGAATGGGCTACAAGACCATCGCCAAGCAGCTTGGTGAGAAGGTGACAACAGTTGGTGCGATTATTCGTAAATGTAAGAAACACAAAAGAACTGTCAATCTCCCTCGGCCTGGGGCTCCATGCAAGATCTCACCTCGTGGAGTTGCAATGATCATGAGAACGGTGAGGAATCAGCCCAGAACTACACGGGAGGATCTTGTCAATGATCTCAAGGCAGCTGGGACCATAGTCACCAAGAAAACAATTGGTAACACACTACGCCGTGAAGGACTGAAATCCTGCAGCGCCCGCAAGGTCCCCCTGCTCAAGAAAGCACATATACATGTCCGTCTGAAGTTTGCCAATGTACATCTGAATGATTCAGAGGACAACTGGGTGAAAGTGTTGTGGTCAGATGAGACCAAAATGGAGCTCTTTGGCATCAACTCAACTCGCCGTGTTTGGAGGACGAGGAATGCTGCCTATGACCCTAAGAACACCATCCCCACCGTCAAACATGGAGGTGGAAACATTATGCTTTGGGGGTGTTTTTCTGCTAAGGGGACAGGACAACTTCACCACATCAAAGGGACGATGGACGGGGCCATGTACCGTCCAATCTTGGGTGAGAACCTCCTTCCCTCAGCCAGGGCATTAAAAACGGGTCGTGGATGGGTATTCCAGCATGACAATGACCCAAAACACACGGCCAAGGCAACAAAGGAGTGGCTCAAGAAGAAGCACATTAAGGTCCTGGAGTAGCCTAGCCAGTCTCCAGACCTTAATCCCATAGAAAATCTGTGGCGGGAGCTGAAGGTTCGAGTTGCCAAACGTCAGCTTCGAAACCTTAATGACTTGGAGAAGATCTGCAAAGAGGAGTGGGACAAAATCCCTCCTGACATGTGTGCAAACCTGCTGGCCAACTACAAGAAACGTCTGACCTCTGTTTTGGTTTTGCCACCAAGTACTAAGTCATGTTTTGCAGAGGGGTCAAATACTTATTTCCCTTATTAAAATGCAAATCAATTTATAACATGCGTTTTTTCACATGCGTTTATCTGGATTTTTTTGTTGTTATTCTGTCTCTCACTGTTCAAATAAACCTACCATTAAAATTATAGACCGATCATTTCTTTGTCAGTGGGCAAACGTATAAAATCAGCGGGGGATCAAATACTTTTTCCCTCACTGTATATATATACACCTGTTCTGAAAGGCTCCAGTTTGCAACACCACAAAGCAAGGGGCACCACCAAGCAAGCGACACCATGAGGACCAAGGAGTTCTCCAAACAGGTCAGGGACAAAGTTGTGGAGAAGTACAGATCAGGGTTGGGTTATAAAAAAATATCAGAAACTTTGAATTCTTACAAATTTGAAAGAATATGGCACCACAATAAATCTACCAAGAGAGGGCCGCCCACCAAAACTCATGGACCAGGCAAGGAGAACATTAATCAGAGAGGCAAAAAAGAGACCAAAGAAGTAGCTGCAAAGCTCCACAGTGGAGATTGGAGTATCTGTCCATAGGACCACTTTAAGCCGTACACGTACGCTTTACGGAAGAGTGGCCAGAAAAAAACTATTGCTTAAAGAAAAAAATAAGCAAACACGTTTGGTGTTCCCCGAAAGTCATGTGACTCCCCAAATATATGAAAGAAGGTACTCTGGTCAGATGAGACTAAAATTGAGCTTTTTGGCCATCAAGGAAAACGCTATGTCTGGTGCAAACCCAACACATCTCTTCACCCCGAGAACATCATCCCCACAGTGAAGCATGGTGGTGGCAGCATCATGCTATGGGGGTGTTTTTCATCAGCAGGGACTTTGAAACTGGTCAGAATTGAAGGAAGGATGGATGTCGCTATTTTCATGGAAATGCTTGCGGAAAACTTGTTTCAGTCTTCCAGAGATTTGAGACTGGGACGGAGGTTTTTCTTCCAGCAGGACAATGACCCTAAGCATACTGCTAAAGCAACACTTGAGTGGTTTAAGGGGAAACATTTAAATGTCTTGGGATGGCCTAGTCAAAGCCCAGACCTCAATCCAATTGAGAATCTGTGGTATGACTTAAAGATTGCTGTACACCAGTGGAACCCATCCAACTTGAAGGAGCTGGAGCAGTTTTGCCTTCAAGAATGGGCAAAAATCCCAGTGGCTAGATATGCCAAGCTTATGGATATATACTCCGAGACTTGCAGCTGTAATTGCTGCAAAAGGTGGCTCTACAAAGTATTGACTTTGGGGGGGGGGGGTGAATAGTTATGTACGCTCAAGTTTTCAGATTTTTCAAAGTGGTAGACATGTTGTGTAAATCAAATGATACAAACTCCCCAAAAATCCATTTTAATTCCAGGTTTTAAGGCAACAAAATAGGAAAAATGCCAAGGGGGGTGAATACTTTCGCAAGCCACTGTAGTTAATAGGCCAACTGAGCGAAATATAGCCACTCATAATTAGATCATGTTGATTTGGAAGGCAGTATGAAATGATGGTGAATTAAGATGCTAAGCTGGATTTGAAAGAAACTCTTAGCTTGTTTACCGTGACTTGTTGCTGTGTGAGTTTTAACTTGGGGATTGGACTTGTTTTCACCCTGTACTGAATGTTGATGGCTTTCCTTTTAAGGAGGGAGAGCAGACCCAGTGAGTCCATTAGACAAGATCAATGCTATCTCGATCAGAGGAATAACATTCGCTGTAACGGCAGGAAATGGATTTGAAGATATTGGGCTTGAGGGAGATGCGTTGATTACTATAATTAATGGACAATTGATTCTGTTACAATTACTGTTATTATAGGGATAATTATTGTTGGTTCGCCAGTAAGCTGTGTTCTTGTTAAACGTTAGGTAGGAATCCGGATCCTCATTATGATTCTCATTATGATCATAGAATTGAATAGAACACGTTATTGTCCACACAATGTGGAATGTTGCCTTTGACTCCACGGTGGCATCATAAGTATTCACTAGTTTTGGAGCAAAAGTGTCATACAGGAGTAGTCCAATTGGCATTGTCATGTACCGAAAGTTCTAGTTGAGGTGAAGATGGATGCCTTGAATTAACTACCTGCTGTGACCCATCCACTGTCCCTGTCCCTCCCACATCTTGTAATTGGACTTTAAGACTGACTGAGAGATGATTTGTCCCCTGGTGAGAGAGAGAGAGAGAGAGAGAGAGAGGGATAGGAGGAGGTGACTCCAAATGGCAGTCTGAATAAGTTTAGGATCCTCAGGCGCTCACTCATTAAAAACCCTTTTAGGACAGGCCATCCCAAGGAGTGTGTGTGTGTGTGGGGGGGGGGTCAGTGAGAGAGAGGCACAAAGAGAGAGGTGGGCGGTGGGAGAGCACAGCACGTGTCATCTGGTTGGTCACTTGTCACAGCTAAGCGTTTAAGTCAAGGACGAGTTTTGTAATTGGAGAGCTACGGAATGGAATTCGTAATTCAGCTAAATGCTTAGTTCTGGCAACGAACCACGCTTTAGTGCGCCTGTCTTCCCTGATATTCTTCGCTCCAAACCCAAACCGCAGTGCCTGAACTGTGATGTAGTAATGCAATATTGCGCAAATCTTGGGTGAGAACCTCCTTCCCTCAGCCAGGGCATTGAAAATGGGTCATGGATGGGTATTCCAGCATGACAATGACCCAAAACACATGGCCAAGGCAACAAAGGAGTGGCTCAAGAAGAAGCACATTAAGGTCCTGGAGTGGCCTAGCCAGTCTCCAGAGCTTAATCCCATAGAAAATCTGTGGAGGGAGCTGAAGGTTCGAGTTGCCAAACGTCAGCCTCGAAACCGTAATGACTTGGAGAAGATCTGCAAAGAGGAGTGGGACACATCTCACATCCGGAGATGTGTGCAAACCTGGTGGCCAACTACAAGAAACGTCTGACCTCTGTGATTGCCAACAAGGGTTTTGCCACCAAGTACTAAGTCATGTTTTGCAGAGGGGTCAAATACTTATTTCCCTCATTAAAATGCAAATCATTTTATAACATTTTTCACATGCGTTTTTCTGGATTTTTTTGTTGTTATTCTGCCCATTACTCTCGGGGTGATAACCTGAGGTAAGACTGACCGAGACCCCCAGACGCTTCATGAACACCTTCCAGACTCTCAAAGTGAATTGGGGACCCCGATCAGACACTATATCCTCAGGCACCCCGTAGTGCCGGAAGACGTGTGTAAACGGGCCTCCGCAGTTTGAAGGGCCGTAGGAAGACCGGGCAGAAGGAAGAGATGACAGGACTTAGAGAAATGATCCACCACGACCAGGATCGTGGTGTTCCCCTGTGAAGGAGGAAGATCTGTTAGAAAGTCCACTGACAGGTGTGACCAAGGTCGTTGTGGAACGGGTAAGCTTACCTTTGGGTAGGTGTCTAGGAGCCTTACACTGGGCGCACACCGAGCAGGAGGAAACATAGACCCTCACGTCCTTAGCCAAGGTGGGCCACCAGTACTTCCCAGTCAGGCAGCGCACCGTACGGCCGATTCCCTGATGACCAGAGGAGGTTGACGTGTGGGCCCAATAAATCAACCGGTCACGGACAACAGACGGAACGTACAGACGCCCGACAGGACACTGAGGTGGAGCGGGCTCTGTACGTAACGCCTGCTCAATGTCCGCATCCAGCTCCCACACGACCGGCGCCACCAGGCAGGAGGCCGGGAGTATGGGAGTTTGATCCATGGACCTCACCTCTGTATCATACAGCCGTGACAGTGCGTCTGCCTTCCCATTCTGGGAACCAGGTCTGTAGGACATGGTAAACACAAAGCGGGTAAAGAACATGGCCCACCTTGCCTGGCGAGGATTCCGTCTCCTCGCTGCCCGGATGTACTCCAGGTTGCGGTGGTCAGTCCAGATGAGGAAAGGGTGTTTAGCCCCCTCAAGCCAGTGTCTCCACACCTTCAGAGCCTTAACCACAGCCAACAACTCCTGGTCCCCCACATCATAGTTCTGCTCCGCCGGGCTGAGCTTCTTTGAGAAAAACTCACAGGGGCGGAGCTCCGGTGGCGTACCCGAGCGCTGAGAGAGCACGGCTCCTATCCCAGCCTCGGACGCGTCCACCTCCACTATGAACGCCAAAGAAGGATCCGGGTGAGCCAGCACGGGAGCCGAGATAAACAGAGACTTCAAGTGTCCAAAAGACCTGTCTGCCTCTGCCGAAGGGGAGTCAATGAGGAAAAGACTGATTCTCTCCTCGTGTTTCCCCTGCGTTACCATAACCAGGGAGGTGGTAGAATCCCGGATTGTCCCGGACCCTAATGGTCGACATGTAATCCGTTACTCCCCAACCCTGTGGTTTAAGTGATGGTTATGGATGGAGGTAATGACATAAAGCCTAGAGTATTGACTTCTTTAAAGACCGCTTTATACCATAGGAAGGAGAGCAGTGATGGCTAGCAGAGTGGAGCTAATCGCCCTATTCTCTGTGACTTTGGTAGAGAGAGAAAGAGAGAGAGGGAGAGTGTGTGTGTGTGTCTGTGTGTGCGTGCGTGTGTGGCTGTACAGCTAACATCTGCTGGGTGGATCCCCCTGCTCTCCGCAGAGTGTAATGGAGACTGCTATCTCCAGACATGCTGCTTTTATAATGGAGGGCTTAGTGCTCTGAGGAATACCTCTCTTTCTTGCTCTCTTTCCTTTCTCGCTCAGTTTTCTCTCTTTCGTACTCTTTGACTGTCTTTCTACCTCTGTCTTTTTCATTCTACCCATCTCTCCCCCATTTCCTTTCTCTCTTTCCCTCTCGTTCTCCCCTCTCGTTCTCCCCTCTTCCTTTCCCTTCTCTCTTTCTCCGACAAAAACTATCATCGGAGGAGATCTCTCTCTGTATGTACACACCGTTCTGTCAGTGCTCTGCTCTCTCTGCCCACGTTCACCCAGGTCTCCTTCTGCTGTAATCTACAGCTTTAGCTGCTCTGTATCCTATTAAAGTAGATAACACAGACCGTTGTGAAGATAACAGATAAAATATTAATATTATGTCATTGGATGAGTATTTGATGAGTCACTGAAGAGGGAATTGGGGCAAATCCCAAATGGTACCCTATTCTCCACATATAGTGCACCAAAAGTATTGCTCTAAGAAGGAGTGAATCCTAACTTGCACTTAAATCAAAATGCCCCTTAGTCATGCATCATTGTCAACGGGAGACATTTTGAATTAAATGGTCGTTTTTTGGTAGGATTCTTCCCTACCTTAGTCTGGCTGTATGAGTAGCACCTCCTGCATAAATTCCCTATAATGTGTTCTCTAGCCCTATTCTCCCTCTAGGCAGCTGTTGTTGTGTTGGTACGATATGTTCTCTCCAGAGCTGATGTGAGAGGAGAGTGATGTCACAGGGACAGAGAGCTTAGCTAACAGGGTGACCTGCTATTTGAGTCACACCTAGCTGGCATTGAGGAGCTGCTCACACAGATTCTACACCCAAACCATTCTTCCACAGGCGCCACTCCAGGTTTCCCATAAGTTTTCAACTGGGTTGAGATCAGGTGACTGAGATGGCCATGGGATATGGTTTACATTGTTTTCGTGCTCATCAAACCGTTTAGTGACCATCCTATGGCAGCATAGCCATGGTAGCCAAAATAATGGCCTGCCAAGCATTTTTATGCATGACCCTAAGCATGATGGGACGTTAATTGCTTAATTAACTCAGAAACCACACCTGTGTTGAAGAACCTGCTTTCATTATACTTTGTATCCCTCATTTACTCAAGTCTTTCCATTATTTTGGCAGTTACTTGTAGCTAGCAGATAGTAACGGGCTAATGTGATGCTCCATTAAGCGTTATAGGATAGGTACTGTTTGGTGTAGCATAGAGAATTTTTGACCAACCTTAACTTGGTGATACTATCTTCGTTCTCCATTCGGCCAAACATGTATCTTTTAAAATGTCTGTGTCCAGTTGGAGGTGGTTTGTTTGAATTTTGAAAATGCTTCGTTATTAAAATAAATGTTTTGCTCCATGAAGTAATTAAACAATGTGTATGCTGCCATCTGGTCTATTTCAAATGTTCTCTCATTTATTGAGACAGATGGGTCCACCCCAAAGTGCTGCAATCATGATGATTGAAAAAAAATTAAATTAAAATTCAATGACACACACCTGTCTTGATCAATTGGCCGAACGAAGATAGTATTGCCAAGTTAAGGTTGGTTGAAAATTCTCTGTGCTACGCCAAACAGTACCTATCCTATAATGGCTAATGGAGTATCACATTAGCCCTCTAGCTAACTCATACCTGTAACGCTAACTTACTCACACTGACACGCAGTTCATACTGTTGCCATGCCAAAGTCATGGCACGCAGGCCTCGAGGCCTGCCTAGGAATGTGTACCAGTCCACACCGTTAGTACATTGTCAGAGCACACTGTACACATGCATGCATATGTACACACACACCTAGTGGAAAATAAAGAGAGTGAACAAATGTGAACGATGATTAAGGCCAGTGATGAAGACGCCTCTAGCGACTTGCTGGCCCAGCGTGATGACTCAATCACAATGTATGGCATTGTTTGAATGACAGACCATCTGTGGGCTATAATCAGGGTCAAACACACCGTATCTGTGGCAATCTCGATAAAGAGACATTCCCACATATAACACCGTGCGCTGCGAGTCGGGAAGCAAGTTCAGGAAGTGAGCGTTTTAATAAATAAACGCAACATAATACGAAACATGATCAACTCACAGACAAGAAACAGAAACAATAACATCTGGGGAAGGAACCAAAGGGAGTGACATATATAGAGAAGGTAATCAGGGAAGTAATGGAGTCCAGGTGAGTCTGATGACGCGCAGGTGTGCGCCATAACGAGCAGCCTGGTGACCTAGAGGCCGGAGAGGGAGCACACGTGACACCACAGAAGTCCTAGGGTCACTGAAGCCAGGAGAGGTGAAGACTGATGAAACTTGACTCAACGAAATGAATGTTACTTTGTGAATGAAATTGTCATGTTTGGATTGTTTAAAGAGTTCATAAAGAGCTATGAATTTTGATATGTTTCATTGTACTGTAAGTGCTATGGATTTATTGTTACAGAGAATCTGTGTTACTCTGTACACTTGACGGCGGATAGTTCTGAGAGGAGCGACACAGGAGTGACAGTGTTGAGGTGTGGATATTAGATTAGAGAATGAGTGTGAAGTTCTATGCCTTTTGTTTGAATGTTTTGGGCCATGCAAACTGATGTTAATTAGACGATAGGAGATACTGGGAGTTGGCACTCTTGGAAGAAGAAAATATGGGTTTGAACTTAGATCATGTTGTCATTGGTTAACCGATCTCCTGATGTACGTTTGTATGTCATAGTGGTGAATTTTCTATGCTGTTAAGACTTGGGATATTTTGTATTATTTTGAATATGAAGATTTCTGGTGTCTATCATTTGTTAATTGTTTTCATATTGTGTAACTGTAATAATTCTGGAACTTTAAAATGGATATGAACCGTAGTACTCAAATCTCTTGAGTAATATTCCTTGAATTATTATTTGGTGAAATGTCTAATGGTAAATTATATTCATAATATACATAGCGTCAGTGCTTGGTCTCTAACCCTGCATCTCTGAGTCAAGATGAACTCAATCATTAAATGCTAGGACATTGATTTTAAGACATTAGCTCCTTGTCCCTTAGCCTCTTAATAATTGCATAACGGTAAACCTAGACTTGTGCATCTTATAGTATTCTGAGTGGTGATGCAAGGTCCGCACCCTTGGCTATGCGCTTATGGACCTATAGCATTCACATGATAATGGAGTCAGATTGATGAATGTAGTTTATTATTATGTTCAACATAATGTTTGGATAATTTCCACCACCCTAAACCACACACACACACACACACTTCAACGTCTAAACCTTCTCTCATCTTCTTCCCTGATGCTCTCATTAGAGAGGATATACTGTAAATTGGTATTACTGTCGACATGTGTAATCTGTTCACGCCGGTTCTCTCTTGGCGAGGGAGGGGCGGTGGAGCACTGGTTTGTTTTCCTCCTCAGCGGAACGCTACGCTGGCTAGCCGGGGCTGTGTTGTGTTGTTGTTACTGAAGAAGCGTGACTGGCCATCTGCTAGCTGTGATTCCTACGCGACGGTATAGTCAGGGATGGACACAGATGAGTGGTTGCGCTTTGAGAGGAATCCCTCCGATGGTGGAGGGGTATGTGCGTGTGCGTGTGCGTTTGTGTTTGTGTTTGTGTGCGTGCGTGAACATATTTGTGTTTCGTTCTGATGAGGCCTCCACTTGGTGATACGATACCATATGGGTTTTGTCAAGAATAATTTCTGACAAAGTATAGTAGCCAATGTAGGGTTATCAGTGTATGGTATGTATCAGCGTATGGTTATATCAGCGTATGGCTTGTGTCAGGTGTATGGCTTATATCAGCGTATGGCTTTTATCAGCGTATGGTTTATATCAGCCTATGGCTTATATCAGCGTATGGCTTATGTCAGTGTAGATTGTTCGGTGTACAGTTGTTAGTGTTTAGTTTCGGCCAGTGTGTAAAAAGGACAAAACTAGCAGAACGGCTATTTCACTTGTAGAATGGTTACAGTATGTTGATGCCTTTACTCTCTCCCTCTGTCCCTCCCTCCCTCGCTCCCCTCTCCAGATGTACATCCAGACCACCACCCTGACTATCTCGCTCAGCCTCAGCGCCTCTGTCTCTCTGGGGATGCTGTACATGCCCAAGGTCTACGTCATCATCTTCCACCCTGAGCAGAACATCCCCAAGCGTAAACGCAGCTTCAAGGCCATCGTCACCGCCGCCACCATGTCAAGCAAGCTGCAGAAGGGAGGCGACCGGCCCAACGGAGAGGTCAAGACAGAGCTGTGTGAGAGCATGGAGACCAACAGTGAGTAAGAACACACCTTTACTAACCTAAACATAAAACACTTATAAATCTAATGATATATTGTATACACCTATACTAACAGTATGCATATATACATCTACACCAGGGTTCCCCAACTGACAGCTCGTGGGCTGAATGGTTTTATTTGGCCCCCCTACGTTTAAAAAATAAATAAAATAAAGTGTTTGTTGAATTTTCATTGTTGGACATAAAATACTGTCAAAACACCAGGAAATCAGCTCCAATGAATTACACATTTTGGAAATCAAGTATTCCCACGCATAGTAGAGACACATGATCGTATACAAATCGTTTACATATCTGTTTGGGATTCTTGCGGTCAATTTGCAGTCTCCAAATGATTTGTAATTATGTTCCGGCGCCCTGACCATCCACTCAAAAAAAATCAGCCCGCGGCTGAATCTAGTTGATGATCCCTGGCCTACACTAATATAACTAATAATCTATACACCTAAACTCATAGAAAAAGATAGATCTACACTAACACACAACATAAATAATCTATACAACTCCACTGATAGAACCAACCTTTTGATCATCTCTACAACTACAGTATAACAGTAGTTACATGTAAGTTGGGCCTTTTTTATATCTCTCGTTCTATTATTAGTACTTTTAATAGCAAAAAGTGTCATCTGAATTGTAAACAATGTTCTTGATAGAGCAGCTTGAGTGCTACCTGTTTTTTGAGCACTATTGTTTACTTCACATACAGAGTGTTAAAATGAGCTTCCCATTCAGCTTAACTATGTGTAACAGCTTACGTAAACTTCAAAGCTTTGTTGTGTGAGGAGCTAGTCGTGCCTCATCAACACTACGACCTGGAAATGTTATTATTTCTCCAGTGGAGATTTAGAGTGGGTGTTTAACCTCTCAGGGATCATTGGGGCGCTAGCGACCCACTCCCGACACCACCAGGTAAAATGTAAAGCGCCAAATTCAAAATCCCAAAGTTGAATTATTAAAAATCCACCAATATACAAGTGTTTCATACTCATCAAAAGCTCTGTTTCTTGGCAATATCACAGCGTTGTCAGATTTCAAAAAGGCTTTACGCCGAAAGCACTACATTTGATTGTTTGAGGACAGCACCTCACATACTTTTCACATAGCCATGAATTCATTAGCCAGCGTGGCACACACATAACACATTTCACAGCAAAAACAAATCAATTACCTGTTGAAGAACTTCTGCTGAGGTCATCCTAAGTGTCCAACGAAGACAATCCATGGTTCTTTTGTTAGAAAAAGTCATGTATTATATCCATAAATCTCCANTAAGAAGTTAAAGCATTTATTTTAGCACAGAGTTGATCTGGGTGTTCTGAGAGGTTTAGAAGGTTCTGGAATGTTTGGAGTAATTAGGCTTAATTTACTGTGTTCTGAACTGCAGCAGATTTAACTATTTCTTCATTACAGACCTGAACGCAAAGAAGTCTCGCTGTCAGCAGTTTGGTCGGCTAGAATAACACACAATAACACAAATGCATGCACACACACACACACACACACACACACACACACACACACACACACACACACACACACACACACACACACACACACACACACACACACACACACACAAACAACAACACAACAAACAGCACAGGTCACTGCGCATCTATTCCCTCATTGGCACAAACTGCTGACTGGACTTAAGTTTCACAAACCACAGCCTGAGACATTATTTTCAAATGCTAACTGCCTAGGGTTTGTGTTGTGTGAAGAAGAAAATGTTGGACCATTATGGATTCCTACAGTTTGACATATTGTCTCTTTTAAAATCCTCATATAAACAAGGCGGGTACAGGGCACCGTCTTGACGATAGCTTAGTGCCAGCGGTCCGTGGTCGCTTAAAAACAACTGACATTTACAACCAACAGCTACAGGGGACGTATAATGGACTTGACAAACACAGCCTCAGACCCCAGACGCAGGTGTGCACTAATATTACAGTCAATATAGGAAATATATATATATATCCCTTGATATATTTCCTCTCCTCTCTTCCCCTCTTTCCACCTCTGGCAGCTTCATCAACTAAGACAACATATGTCAGCTACAGTAATCATGCCATCTGAACATCTGAACAGCACCAAAGTGGAGGGAGGGCTGAGAAAAGGAGCTGTCACTCAGACAGATGACGGACTGACGGACGAATAGACGGACAGATGGATGGAGCTCCCACCGCCACCGGTAACCAAGCATGAGACATTTTATATTGCTCTGACAGCATCAAACCTACTACCACCAGAGAGGCGGGACCACAAAGACCAACCACCAATCAGTGGGCCCCGTTCGCTCTCTTCCTGCAAATCACAGCACAACGGTCCTGCCATAAACTTTGAACTAACCGTGAAGACAACGGTAAAAAAAAAATCCACTGCAGTCTCTATGGTCCATAGAAAAAAAGGAATACAAAAGAAGAAAAACATAACAAAACAAAACCGTGTAAAAGTTATACATAAGGGAAATGTACATGGGAGATAAAAAGACATTAAAAGAGTTTAAAAATTAAAAATATTTAAAAGAGAAAATAGAAGAAACTACGAGAATCGACCATGATGTTTATTGTTATTCTACTTGTAAGTATTTTTGTGGTTGTGAAGATTTTTTCATTCTTGTCCCAGCTGTCGTGCGACCTTGCATACTCAGAAAGTTTGTTTCTTGTATCGAATGGCTAACTGAATGGGTAGCCCTGGGTTGTGAATCTGTAAATCCCCTGGTTGAAGCATGCCAGTTTTTATACAAATGATTTATTTATAATAAAGGAATGTTTTGCAAATGTATAGATTTGTGCTTATGCTTTTAAGATACAATGCAGACACCAATTGTGTATGTTTTTATTTATTACTATATTAGTGACCGACTGGCTAGATTCGGGCTTCTGTAGCAAAATTTGAAGACTCCGAGCTAGAAAATGGTATATCATACACTACAGTTGAGGAACAATGGGAAAGTAATTATGCTTTGAAAGTTGATAAACTTGTAACATCACTTCTGAGAAATTGGCCTTTAAATGTTTTGGTACACCTACTGGAGAGCTCTTCTTTGTCGACAGTCATTCAGCACCGTTCACACCCTCTTAAGCTTTAGCCCAACCCATCTCTTTAAGGATTTGCATGTGAGGCCATGTACTAAACAACCAAAGTTTTCAAGACTAAAGGCTGGTTTATACTATGGGTGTGTTCGTAAATTCAATCTGGAGTGCCAGAGTGTGCTCTGGGCGTTCGTAAACTCAGAGCGTTGTCAGATTGTCCATTCATAAATTCAGAGCGTTTCTTTCTCGGAGCGTTCAGAGGGCACACTGGACGCTCTGGCCAAGGAGTAGGGTTGATCCGAGCGTTCCTTCCTAACAACAGCAGTCAAGCACCCAAGCTAACTGGCTAATGTTGGCTAGCTTGCTAGCTACGTCCAGACACAAATGAGCCCAGTCTGGCCATTTTACTCGTCCTAGCAGAGCTGGTTAGGCTGTTTTTATGTTATCCAGAGCCTTGGTGACTGCAACTGTGCTGCTGGCAATAATTAAATTGTTCTTTTTTGCCAACGTTTACTGACACCTGTCAAATTCAACAGGTGTTGAGCGTTCATACATTTGTCAGTTATTCTGCACTCTGGCACACTCAGATGAGAGTGCTCTGAAATCGGAGTAGATAGCCAGAGTGAATTTACCAGCTACATCTATCAACAATTGTCGCAATGACATCATGAACATTCTATTGAAATGGTTAGCTAGCTAAACAATGAACTATAATCCCAACTCGTGACGTTACTACCCTGCATGAATCTGCAGGTAGCTATTCAACCAGGTTCAATGTTAGCTAGCTAACATTAGGCTATAACTAGCAAAGCTTCATTAAATAGTACCCGCAAAACACCAGTCTCAACGTCAACAGTGAAGATGCGACTCCGGGATGCTGGCCTTCTAAGCAGAGTTCCTCTGTCCAGTGTATGTGTTCTTTTGTCAGTCTTAATCTTTTCTTTTTATTGGGTAGTCTGAGATATGGCTTTTTATTTGCAACTCTGCCTTGAAGGCCAGCATCACGGAGTTGCCTCTTCACTGTTGATGTTGAGACTGGTGTTTTGCAGGTACTATTTACTGAAGCTGCCAGTTGAGGACTTGTGAGGCGTCTGTTTCTCAAACTAGACACTCTTATGTACTTGTCCTCTTGCACCGGGGCCTCCCACTCCTCTTCCTATTCTGGTTAGGGCCAGTTTGCGCTGTTCTGTGAAGGGAGTAGTACACAACGCTGTACGAGATCTTCAGTTTCTTGGCAATTTCTCGCATGGAATAGCCTTCATTTCTCAGAACAAGAATAGACTGACGAGTTTCAGAAGAAAGGTCTTTGTTTCTGGCCATTTTGAGCCTGTAATCGAACCCACAAATGCTGATGCTCCAGATACTCAACTAGTCTAAAGAAGGACAGTTTTATTGATTCTTTAATCAGACAACAGTTTTCAGCTGTTCTAACATAACTGCAAAAGCGTTTTCTAATGATCAATTAGCCTTCTAAAATGATAAACTTGGAATAGCTAACACAACGTGCCATTGGAACACAGGAGTGGTTGCTGATAATGGGCCTATGTACGCCTATGTAGACATTCCAAATCAGCCGTTTCCAGCTACAATAGTCATTTACAACATTAACAATGTCTACGCTGTATTTCTGATATATTTTATTTTATTTTAATGGACAGAAAATGTGCTTTTCTTTCAAAAACAAGGACATTTCTAAGTTACCCCAAACGTATGTATGTATGTATGTATGTATGTATGTATGTATGTATGTATGTATGTATGTATGTATGTATGTATGTATGTATGTATGTGTATATGCATATACATTGATTCTTGAATGAGTTTAGTTCAACTGTCACACTCCATGAGAAGCCAAAATATAAGCTTGTTTTTCTCCAATATTTGTAAATGTAAACAAACACTGTATAGCCTCATAACATGGTTAAAACATAAATGTTGATATCATGGACGGTCAGTCATTGGATCCACATCTACATCTATCAATCTGAAAGTGGTTACATTTCTCCAGGCCCATCCCTCAGCTTTTTACAAAAACAGAGGCGGGGCAACCATTTTGTTATTGTTTCATCTGTGGATATGCCCTTTGATATCTTGATAACAGCTGCTAATTATCAAGATATCAAAGTGTCACCAACAAAAAGGTAAACAAATAGCCCTTACACAGCCTGGAGGTGTGTTGGGTCATTGTCCTGTTCAAAAACAAATGATAGCGCAAACCAGATGGGGATGGCGTATCGCTGCAGAATGCTGTGGTAGCCATGCTGGTTAAGTGTGCCTTGAATACTAATTAAATAACTGACAGTGTCACCAGCAAAGCACCCACACACCATCACACCTCCTCCTCCATGCATCACGGTGGGAACCACACATGCAGAGATAATTCGTTCACCAACTGCGTCTCACAACGACACGGCAGTTGTAACCACAAATCTCAAATTTGGACTCATCAGGCCAAAGGACAGATTTCCACCGGTCTAATATATCCATTGCTCGTGTTTCTTGGCCCAAGCAAGTCTCTTCTTCTTATTGGTGTCCATTGTAGTGGTTTCTTTTCAGCAATTCAACCATGAAAGTCTGATTCACGCAGTCTCCTCTGAACAATTGATGTTGAGATGTGTCTGTTACTTGAACTCTGTGAAGCATTTATTTGGGCTGCAATTTCTGAGGCTGGTAGCTCTAATAAACGTATCCTCTGCAGCAGAGGTAACTCTGGGTCTTCCTTTCCTGTGGCAGTCCTCTTGAGAGCCAGTTTCATCATAGCGCTTGATGGTTTTTGCGACTTCACTTGAAGAAACTTTCAAAGTTCTTGACATTTTCCTGATTGACTGACCTTCATGTCTTAAAGTAATGATGGACTGTCGTTTCTCTTCACTTATTTGAGCTGTTCTTGTCATAATATGGACTTGGTCTTTTACCAAATAGGGCTGTCTTCTCTAAACCACCCCTACCTTGTCACAACACAACTGATTTGCTCAAACCTTGTCACAACACAACTGATTGGCATTAAGAAGGAAAGAAATCTCACAATAACTTTTAACAAGGTACACCTGTTAATTGAAATGCATTCTAGGTGACTACCTCATGAAGCTGGTTGAGAGAATGCCAAGAGTGTGCAAAGCTGTCATCAAGGCAAAGGTTTGCTACTTTTAAGAATCTCAAATCTCAAATATATTTGTTTAACACTTTTTTGGTTACTACATGATTCCATATGTGTTATTTCATTGTTTGATGTCTTTGCTATTATTCTACAGTGTAGAAAATAGTAAAAATAAAGAAAAACCCTGGAATGAGTAGGTGTGTCCAAACTTTTGACTGGTACTGTATGTCTAGTTTCCTGAAACAAGTCACATTTATTGATGTTCAATTAGGACAAAGACACAGTGACAACAAGTGTAATGTAACATTCCCAGTCCTGTACCCGTCCTACCACCTATCCCTCTACAGCATGCTGTATCTTGTTTCTGACAATCTGAATCTCTACACGTTTCCCTACACCCAAGATGGCGCACTTTCCTTTTCCTTTTTCTTTACTCTCTGTATTAATTCAACCATCAATACAGCAAATCACTTTTCCTGACACACAGCAAAACAAATTCTTTCCGTTTTGAGCATAACGGATTTCTTTAATCGATTTTTCCTGGTCTTGCAGCATTACAAATGTCTACCACTCCACCGAGGGCTGTTGTCTTCCATACTGAAGTAGCTACTAGTGGAGAAGCTATCCGCAAGCTGGGTGGATGATAAGGCAGTGTGTGTGTGTTCATGAGGGTGTGTGTGTGCCTGGCTACCTCTGTGTGTGTGTGTGGTAATGGGTGTCTACTTGTAGACACTGAGGGCAGAATCCTTTATGTTTCTGAACTAGCCTGCTCCATCTCACTAAATGTTGAAGAAAAAAATTACATGAGATCTGAGAAGCAGTGAGCTGCATCAATACATTCATTCTCACTGGAGAGGAACGATCGATAAAGCTGAAAGAGGAAAACAACACCTTTTCCTGTATACAACAACAGACAAGCTTTGTATGTAAGATTAAAAGTAATGAAAGTCAGGGCTTTGTTTAACTGATGTCCCTGTCGGCTGCTTTGTGTGAGTCCAACCTCCCTTTACAATGAAATGAGAAAAAAACTGAAAATAATAGGCCACGGACAGCACAATGATTTGTATTTACAACACATATAATGGGAAGCGGCTTGCGGGCCAAACAGCAGTCATTTTACAATAGAAGAAATAGAGGACCGCTGTCTGCCGTTGATTAATGTGATTCTACAGCCCAATGCATAGCGAATATACAGTCTTGCCTTTCCCATTCAAGTCTGACCATTAGCATACAAACAGATAAGAAGTGGTAGTTGAAAGGAACATCAGAGGGTGTATTTTAACCTGGCAGTGGTCCTGGGGGTCTAAGCCTGCCACTCAGCAGCAGACAGGACTCCGGGTCAGGGATACTTCTGAAAGGGTAGTGTGACAGTAATGCTAGTTATCTACCTACAGGCTAATTCAATTCCCAGTTACACATACCACTGTCACTGTCAGGGACAAAAGACTACACACACAACACCAGGAGACTGCTCTCTCTATCGATCCTCTCACACACCCATGTGGTTGTGACGGCCAACAGGTGGGAGGGTGTGTGTACGTGTTTGTGTGTACACTCGTGCGTGTGCTTATTGAGGTGAAGCAGGCAGATGGTCCTCCACTCTGTCTGTGTGTGTGTGTTGTGTTTGTGTATGTGTGTGTATGTGTGAATTCCAGATCAGAGAATGGACGTGGTTGCCATGATACCCTGACCAGTTGTTGGCGACACTGGACCTTTCATCTTCTCAGCTCTCTCTCTCTCTCTCTCTCTCTCTCTCTCTCTCTCTCTCTCTCTCTCTCTCTCTCTCTCTTTCTCTCTGCTGTCATGGAGATTCTGTTGTTCTAAAACACCCTCTTCTATACAGCACAGACATCAACAGGAGCAGTGGATAGGGATGTCTGGGCCTCCCAATGTACCTAAACATAATGTCTGAACACTTTCTCCAAACAGACTTTCAGATTTGTTCAATAGTTTGATTATCTGACTGTCTGCAAGTGTTTCTCCCATCCAAAACTTGAGGAAATATGCTTGTAATCTGAGTTTGGTGGAATGTTGTATTCTTTTTTCAGGTTAGTCACACACTAGGGCCTCAAGGGAGGTTATTTCTGTGTTTGTGTATTTCCTTCCATAATAAGATTTTACCCGGACTGTGAGTCAGAATATTTCATTGTATGTGTATTCCTACAGCCCAATGTACTATAGCAACTCTATTGTTTTAGGATCTGAGAACAGAGGCTCCCCAGAGGCTAGTAGAAGAGGAGAACCTAATCTCAAACCTACCGGTTGGCAATCCAAACACACACACACACACACACACACACACACACACACACTGGTCTACCTTTTCAATTAGAATAAATAGGGTACAATTCACTGTGGGAAATTTTATATAAACAAACACATACTGAAGGTGTGTTTGCAGTTGTGACCGTCTGGCACCAATATTGAAAACACCAAACGTCACACATGCTTTTCATGCCCAAGTTTAGACATAAAGGAAAAGTTTGTTGGCAATATTTCCCTTTTAGTTATTTACAGTTATTTGATTCCTGCATGGTCTTCTGATGAGACTATATAAACATATGACTGTTTTGTGTTCCGACCAGTCCGCTCCGCTCAGACATCGTCGACGGCAATGGACGGACACCTGGGACGGACGGCGAGCTGTCAGAAATGTCACACCTGCCAGTCAGCATTCCCCTCTGTTCCCTGCTGCTCCCCGGCACTCGCCGCATCGCTCCGGTGTGTTCTCCCGTTAATGAGGGAGCGTCCGTTAGAGAATACCGTTAGCGTGTTTAAACAGCGGAATGAACGGAGCCTAGTGCAGCCGGTGGGCAACACAACAACGCCTGTTTCTGTTTGCAGCCTGCACCGCACCAGGAGAATACTGATGTCTGGCTGCTGCCTGCTTCGTGCAGCCTGCCTCCCTTCCAGCTGCTAGCCTGAGGAATTAGGTTTGTCATATCGACTGTGTCTGAGGAAGTTATTTCATTAAAAAGGTGGCTGGTGTTTTCGAGCATGCTGGTGTTATGTAGCCTTTGCTGTGTTGGGTATGAAGATTTTCAATAGCCTAGCATGTCTCCACTAGGATCAGAAAGCGTATACAACGACTACGTGTGTATCATAACAGACCATCTGTTTCTGAGGGCTGTTTATATGCCTTAGGGCGCGGCTTTCTTTCAGGACACACTACATTAAAAGATGATCTGTTGGAAGTTTGAGGAAAACATCTTGAGACAAATTTCTGTTGTGTAAATGTTGTATTGCAATAACCTATGTAGGTATACTAAAACAACTAAAAACAGGCTGCCTAATCCCTGCCTCGGAGAAGAAGAAAAAAAGGAGGAGAAGAGAGAAAGAAGAGAAGAGAAGAGAAAAATTGGAGAGAGGAGAGACTTCCTCTGGGGATTGTTGAGTGCTTCGTCCAACTGGACTGAACGTCAGGAAGCTGTCTGGGTGAGTCCAACTGATTTTGATTTGAAGTGAGATGTTCAGCACATCTATGCACATCTCTTTTCCCCCTTCCAAAAATATTAATTTCAAAACGCATGTTTCGCCGATGAGCATAATTGGTTTCAATGACTGTGCCAAAGAGAGGAATTTCGGGGAATGAAGGTGACATATGATCTTGTTAAGTATTGTACTAATTCAGAGGGTGATACAGCAGTCTGTCTGAGGTTTGTCACGCCGCTTTGTCTCTGAACAATGACAGACTATGCCGCAGCTCGCTGTTCTACTGGCTCTTTCCTCATTTTAATGTTTTTTTTATTAATTAAACTGCGCTACAGGGCCACGGTCAAGTCCTCTCAAAATGTCACCCATAGACTCTACAGAGTATCTTTAAAGACTTAGCAATTCTTAAAAGACCACTCCAGGGATGTTTGTTCTGGCTACGTTGTGCTCTGTGGGCTGAATCTACAGTGTGATTATCATTGGAAACTTTAGGCCAGGTTTACACACAGGAATTAACTGTTGTCAAGCTCAATTGATCAAGTTACAACAGCTGCCGAGATAAACAATAAATATTTATCAAAACTATTGATCTTATAGTAGGCCCTGGCTGCAGGCTTCAGGAACAGGAACACCACGGACGCTTATAAGCCCGAGACCAAAGAGAGTAGAGGATCTTGGGTAAAAAATAAGGTGTCTCTTTGAATTTCACAGCAATCAATTGGCTAGGCTCAGGCTGGCAGCCACACTCTCCAAAGCCACTCTCTATCACTGCAGCTAGAGGAGGGAAACTGCAGTGACTGTGGCTCGGCTCACTTAGTCCTGAATGCTGCCAGTTAAAATGCATAGTTGTGCCCAATACAGGACGGCTGGTACCGTTTCCCATAATTTTATCCTCCAGGGCTTTTTGAAAGATGTTGTTTGAACTTGAATGGATACGTTTGTTTTGGAGAGGCTGAGTGTGTGTGCCTGCGTGCGCGCTAGCTAGCATGTGCGTGTTTGTCTCTTTCGTGTGTTTGCGTTTCCCTGTCTGCCCATACATACATGTACATTACCTGCCTGTTCTCGTAGGTCTAGAGGCCAAAAGCCTATCCTCTTGGAGAACATTTTACCCATCAGGTATTTGCTTTAAAAGCTCAGGTCCATTATTGTAATGACGTTTGATACCGCAAAATGGAAGCCGCCGACGATTTACACAGTGCAATTTTCTACATATAAAACCTTGTCTGCCCATGGGAGAAAATTAGGGACATTTCATTTAATGGGCAGATATGGAAGATGGCTTTTCAAGGCCCATTTACAAAGTGCCAACAGGCATCTGACTTGGCGTTAGTTATTGGTCATGTCAGGTTGTGCCTGCCAGCTCGGAGTGGTGTGGTTAGTGTAACGAGGAGCTTTGGGCAGCACTCATGCACTTTGTGGTGAAGTTTTAATGAAGGAACCTGGTGTGAGGCTGTAGCAGCTGTCTAAGAGGCTGTGACGAAGCTTAGGTTTCTAAGCTTGGACTGTTTTGGGAAGGGTGTTGGGGAAGGTAGTGTGTTCATGGGGATGAGATGGTGCACAGACCATTCAGGTGTTGGATTCGGGGTAAACTTTGAACATTGAGATATTAAAGACATGATAGATCAGACGCATAGTGTATAAGGTGAAAGAGACTGGGTTTTATGTCAGAAGGTAATGGGTCTCTGTAGAAAGACAGATGGCTTTGGAATGTGTTGGGTGGACGGGAGGAGGTCACAGGACTGCTATAGGGGAAGCGGATGGACATCTGTGGATTAGGCGAAGGAGGGGTTGAGGTCAGGAAGTCAGGTCAGATCCCCTGGAGGGAGTAATAAGGGTTTATTATCCTATTACCCTCTTCCTGTCGAACCATAAGATGTAAGGATTGGTGAGAAGGAGGAGTGCCTAAAGTGGAGTATATATACTTGTGATAGTGAGAACATGTTTTTGTCTGAATTACAGCTGTAACGACCCTTTGGGAATAATTAAACTTGGTTAAGCTTCTCTAGTGTCTGTGAGTTATTTACTCTGAAAAATGAGAACCTAACAGATCATTGGCCAGCAGGTGTACACACGCATGCACATAATAGACTAGTATTGGGGTTATTAAAGACAAACATCCTGACACAGCCGAAGCACCTAGTTTTACTTTATATAGTCTATGTGGCTGATATGGACTCAAATTAAGTCAGTTTATTACCTCACCCTTTGTGTTCCTCCAGATCGAATCAATACTGACGCCTGTTGTTCTGAAATAATTGCAGCAAATAAAGTGGCTATCCACAGTGTGTCGGGTGTTATTTTTCACTATCTGAAAGTGAAGTTCGGATTCAAATGTATGTCAATTGTAAAGTATTTTTGTCTTTTTTGTTATGTGTCTGACCCCAGGAAGACACATTGCCAGGACATTAAAGACATGCTCTGGTACTTTGGCAAATAAGAAAGCATTTTTTAAACCAATGTCAATGTGTAGTTCATACATGCATAATCTATGAGCCAGACTCCTAGTAATTTGAGTTCTAGCCAATCACCTTCAACCCCTTGCATTTGAGTGACAGCTAGCAAGAAGCCTGCCTAGCGTTATCCAAATAGGTCACAGGGTGGGCCCAATGGCTCAGTGGACACAGCAGAGAGAGAGAGAGAGAGAGAGAGAGAGAGAGAGAGAGAGAGAGAGAGAGAGAGAGAGACGTTGGGCGACCACTTTTGGATTGTGAGTGTTACTTTCAGAACTACTGACTAAAAAGTATACAAAAGTACCAAAGAATCTCTTTAAGTTAATCATATTTCAGAGAACAGGTTCTGAAGATAATGTCTTACTCTTCTGTTTTTCCTAAGTGTTCCAAAATGTCACATGAGATAATTGCTGAAGATAGACACTGAAAAACCTCCATCCTGAACTGGCATTTCAGAATAATTTCTCTTTGAAATGCTTAAATGCACTTTCCAAAATTCAAGGCAATTCAGTCTAATGGCACAGGAACAGTTTTCCTTGATGTGACAAGTTACTTATTTCTTAAAAGTCTAAGCCTTTGGGGGGCGATGTTTTCTTTTTTGGGGGGGAGGGTTGTTAGTTATTTGATTTAATTGGTCATTCGTTTTTAGGCCAAACCATTCAGATGTGGAAGGCCAATCTAGGCGGATGCAGTGGATTGAAATGCATCCATTAAAAAAAAACAGACAGGATTTGATGTGGATTTTTTTGTATTATGTTAATTAAATTGACGCACGGGTCAATCAACTCTAGGGGTAGCGTCTAGCCCAAGATGACATAACCAGTCTGCAGTCAACTGACACATTTAGTTTCGACAGTTTGTGTATGACTCACTAAAGGCATTTTCATAAGCACAACTATTTATCATGCATTCCTAATGCTTGTTTACAACTCACTGTGTGACTCATTTTGGTATACACAGGTTAATTTAGTTTACACAATTTTGCTACATGGCAAGTAAGACATCATCTAGAATTCAGCATCTGACACAAAATTTACATGACGTCATCCCACATTCGTTTATAATTGCCTGAGGTGCTGCAATGGAATGAATAGTCAGTATTTTTTGCTATAAATTTCATGGCATGCCCCCCCTTCTCTCTCTCTCTCTCTCTCTCTCTCTCTCTCTATTATCACTCTCTTTCTGTCTTTCTGTGTCTCTCACTATCCCATCCATTCTTCCAAGGAAACGCTGTCTCAGGCGACAATCCAGAAACTCCCATAAGTGTGCAATTGGGTTGAGATCTGGTAACTGAGACGGCCATGGCATATGGTTTACATTGTTTTCATGCTCATCAAACCATTCAGTGACCACTCACTCATGCCCTGTGGATGGGCGCATTGTCATCCTATGGGGGCATAGCCATGGTTGCCAAAATAATGGCCTGCCCAGCATTTTTTACATGACCCTAAGCATGATGGGATGTTAAATGTTTAATTAACTCAGGAACTCAGGAAGCACCAGCTTTCAATATACTTTGTATCCCTCATTTACTCAAAAGTATTTCCATTATTTTGGAAGTTACGTGTATCTCCCTCAGCGTGTTCTTCTGGCTTGGATGACATCAGAGAAAACACATCTGCCAAGCCTGACATCCACTGCTGTGTGTGTGAGTGTGTGTGTCTGTGTTTTTGATTATGTGTGTGTTTGCATCCATGTGCTTGTGAAGGCACATTGCCACACAACCTTCTCTTCATCTACCTCTCATTTTCTAGTTGCATTTGGACAGTCTTGTATGAGTTCACTTTGTACGGAGAATCAAAGGCATGTAAACTTGTTCCACTATCAGACAGTGGTTCAGCATCAGCAGGTCAGCCTTGATTGACGTGTAAAGGGAGTCTGGCCAATTATAGTGGTAGAGCTATACAGATCAGTATAGTACAGCACAGCTCCCCATTAGTCAGGCTGTGTCCCAAATGGCACCCTATTCCATATAGTGCACTACTTTTAACCAAGGCCCATTGTGCTCTGGTCAAAAGCAGTGCTCTACTGTATGTAGGGAATAGTTTGCCATTTGGGACACAGCCAAAGTTTAGGGTGACTCATCATGATGATGGTTGCTGACAGATACAGATAGCTCACATGAAACATCCGTCTTCACTTTTGTCTCACCATCCTGTTGTAGGAAAACTTTAGTTAAGTGCACTTATTGCAGCTCCCCCTGGATAGGAGCGTCTGCTAAATTACTCCAATGTAATGCAAACACCACATATGTGACATTTTCACAGAGAGGGTATATTTAGTCCCCCTAGCAGCCTGACTCAAACACTCAGTCATTCTGACTGCTGGGCTCACATGCCCTTGACTGAAGGACCTGAGGGGGGGGGGGGGGGCATGCATGTGTGCTTGCTTGCTTGCGTGCGTGCGTGTGTGTCTACGTGTGTGTGTGTATTCTTCCTCCTCCCCCTGGCACACAGGTCAGTAAGCAGTAGATGAATAGTGTTTTTGTTCAGCCCCATGCCACCTCCCTGTCACAGCTGTTAGTAATGCTGTGATGTGCTGGCCTGGGCAAAGCTCTCCTTCTTCACAATATCCCCAAGTGATATTTGACGATCACTGCAGGGGCCGATGAAGAGACACATGCTGTGGCATAATGTGTGAATATCTGGGTCTGGGTGTGGGTGTGCGGGTGTGTGATAGGGGGTCGGGTGATTTTCTCCATCACATTCAGTGATTGAAACTGAAGGACAATGAATAAATGAATGAATAGAACTTTAACGTGGCCATCTTTTGCTCTTCCCCAGAAAAACAGGTCAGATGATAGTCACACGCTCTTTCTACTCTGTTTTTATTATTTTATTTAAACTTTATTATAACTAGGCAAGTCAGTTAAGAACAAATTCTTATTTATAATGATGGCCTACCCCAGCCAAACCTGGGCGATGCTGGGCCAATTGTGCACCGCCCTATGGGACTCCAATCATGGCCGGATGAGATACTGTCACAACTTCCGCCGAAGGCGGTGCCTCTCCTTGTTCGGGCGGCGTTCGGCTGTCGACGTCACCGGTCTTCTAGCCATCACCGATCCACTTTTCATTTTCCATTTGTCTTGTTTCCCCACACACCTGGTTGTCATTCCCTTATTACTTGTCGTTTATTTAACCCTCTGGTTTCCCCCATGTCTGTGTGTGTAATTGTTTATTCGGTGGTACGGTTCCGTCTGGTTTGCGCCGTATTTCGTATCGTTGTACTTTGTGCTGCCGCACTTGTTTTCTGTGGGCATTTGTTTTGTGACGCTATTGCATTCGTTGGTTTACTGTGCATCAGTAAAGTGCTTTTATCCACTTATCTCTGCTCTACTGCACCTGACTCTCACGCACCAGCTACACACACCGCCTTGACAGATACAGCTTGGATTCGAACCAGGGACTGTAGTGACGTCTCATGCACTGAGATGCAGTGCCTTAGACCGCTGTGCCAATGTATATTGTCCCCCTCTTTACTTCTGTTTAGACAGGAGCTCAGGTATAGGCCAGTGAGGTAGATGGTTCTGGGCCTATAAGGCAGTTGGAGGTTCTGGGCCTATGAGCTAGGCAGATAGGTCTGAGCCTATGAGGTACAGTTGAAGTCGGAAACTAACATACACTTAGGTTGGAGTCATTAAAACTCGTTTTTCAACCACTCCACACATTTCTTGTTAACCAACTATAGCTTTGGCAAGTTAGGACATCTACTTTGTGCATGACACAAGTGATTTTTCTAACAATTGTTTACAGACAGATTATTTCACTTATAATTCACTATATCACAATTCCAGTGGGTCAGAAGATTACATACACTAAATTGACTGTGCCTTTAAACAGCTTGGAATATAAAGAAAATTATGTAGTCTTTAGAAGCTTCTGATAGGCTAATTTACATTATTTTAGTCAATTGAAGGTGTACCTGTGGATGTATTTCAAGGCCTACCTTCAAACTAAGTGCCTCTTTGCTTGACATCATGGGAAAATCAAAAGAAATCAACCAAGACCTCAGAAAAAAAATTGTAGACCTCCACAAGTCTGCTCCAAATACCGCCATATAGAAGCCAGACTACGGTTTGCAACTGCATATGGGGACAAAGATCGTACTTTTCGGAAAAATGTCCCCTGGTCTGATGAAACAAAAATAGAACTGTTAGGCCATAATGACCAGCGTTATGTTTGGAGGAAAAAGGGGGAGGCTTGCAAGCCGAAGAACACCATCCCAACCGTGAAGCACGGGGGTGGCAGCATCATGTTGTGGGGGTGCTTTGCTGCAGGAGGGACTGGTGCACTTCATAAAATAGATGGCATCATTATGTGGATTATATTGAAGCAACGTCTCAAGACATCAGTCAGGAAGTTAAAGCTTGGTCGCAAATGGGTCTTCCAAATGGACAAGCTGAAATAAATCATTCTCTCTACTATTATTCTGACATTTCACATTCTCAAAATAAATTGGTGATCCTAACTGACCTAAGACAGGGAAATTTTACTAGGATTACATTTCAGGAATTGTGAAAAACTGAGTTTAAATATATTTGGCAAAGGTGTATGTAAACTTCCGACTTCAACTGTATATACACAGTTCTGGGCTCTGTCCCTGTGACAGCTGTGTGCCACTGAGGGAGGTAGGAAGCTCTGAGCCTATGAAGCAGTCAGTCCTGTGCCTGCTGTGCAGGGTCATGGCTGGCAGGTAAACAAAGTTGGTCCTCAGAGAACCTCAGTGCATGTGACCTGCTCTGTGATGTATGACTCACACAGCCTCACCACAGTCATCCACAGCCTTACCCACCCCGGGACATCATTAACCTACATCTGGGGAGAGAGGGAGGGAGGCCGGGAGGGGAGGGAAGGAGAGAAAGAGGCAATAAGTCAAGGAAGGAGGGAGAGAGATACTCTCTTAGAAACATAGGGTTCTAAAATGGTTCTTCGGATGTCCCCATAAGATAAACCTTTGAAGAACCCTTTTTAGTTCCAGTTAGAACCCTTTTAGGTTCTAGATAGCACCTTTCTTTGTGTAGAGAGGCAGGACAAGAAAGACAAGGAAGGAGGCAGGGATATAGGCAGGCAGGCAAGCTCCCAAACTAATATTGCACACTAGACACATCCTCCTGGTTGGTCAACATCCTGGGAAGGCAGGCTGCAACCTTTCATAAGGGAGCATTTTGAAGGCATCTAATGCATCCGCAATCACTCATTATTGCCTATTCTCCTCCAGCCACTAAATTATACCACTGAGTAGTGCTGAACTTTTGACAAACGTAGAGCTGTGTCCCTCAAAAGTAGAGCTGGTCAAAAGTAGTGCATGAAATAGGGAATAGGGTGCCATTTGAATTGGTTTGTTGCTGCTACCAGGGAAACAGATCACTATTCTGTTCAGGTCTTGGTTCACTGGTGCAGAATCAAACAGATGTGGCACGATATGAAGAGCTGATGAAGATGAGAGGATGTAAGGTTTGAGGTGTCTGTATACCCTCTGATGCCTCTATTCTGACCTGTCTGTGTGCAACTAGATTAGTTTGTAGTTGCAACACACTTTCATATTGCCAGTAAGCTGAGTGAATACAAAATTCACAGTGTGCATACCGTATCCGTAGATACAGGAAAAGAAAACACAAAGGAAAATTATTTTGCGTTGTACATCGTAAGCGATTAATGGATGATGATGCTGATGCGGCGTGGGAGGGATGATATCAGTCACGTCTCTGCTCCACTCAGAGGACAGAGGTCAAAGGTCTGTAATTGACATAGAGGCAAGCCGGGAGGGTTAATTAGTACTGTTATTCTCAGCCTCATTTTAAGTGTCTAAACAACCATTTGACACACACTCTTATCATTGAAGTAATGACATGGGCTTTCTATGCACACGTTAATAAGCTTGTCAAATTGAAAGAATTGAGAAAATAACCCAGAGTAGTTTATACAGTTTGTTAGAAAGTGGGAATGTGTTAACCTTTGAGGTTCTAGTTTAGCTCCAGTTGCTATAGTTAGAGAATGGAGACAACCATTGTAATCCATTAATATGCCTGGGAGAGCGAGAGGGATGTGGAGAGTTCATTGTATATGTAAGGGAGTGTGTACAATTATTACTATGAAATTATTAAGGGGCACCAGTCCTTTCTCTGACAAAATTTGTTTTCTTAGAAGGCCTGACATCTGAAGGTATGAATTATTTGAGAATCAATTATTCTTTCCCAGAACTCCCAGTTATTTACAGAATGATGTGTAAACTAAGCAGCTGTAGCAAAATTACATGCTCATATGTGGTTAGCCGTGTTCCAAGCTTTAGGTTACAATATGATATGATATTTAACTGTCCATTTCCATGGAAATTAATTCATAGTAGTTTCAAGTTTTCTTAGTCGTATGTACAGGAAACACATGCAAACACCATCCAAAGAAATGCTTACTTGCAGGTTTCTTCTTGACAGTGCAACAACAATAAGAAATAAGACAAGATAAGAATATGAACATAAGGTAAATGGCTCAGTAGAATATAATAAATATTTTAGCTTAAGTATATTATACAGGAAGGCACAATTTATAGTACAAAATTTCCACGTTTTATGAGGGCAAGTTTTTAAATGGTGAAGTATTTAGCAATAATAAGAGTCTGGTAGCAGCAGTTGTGATGTGTGTGTGTGTGTGTGTGTGTGTGTGTGTGTGTGTGTGTGTGTGTGTGTGTGTGTGTGTGTGTGTGTGTGTGTGTGTGTGTGTGTGTGTGTGTGTGTGGATGAGTGTATGTCTGTGTGAGTGTGTGTGTGCTAAGGTGTGGAGAATCAGTGTTCAGCAGTCTGATGGCTTGTAGATAGAAACTGTCTCTGAACCTGTTGGTATCAGACATCATGCTCCGATATGTCTTCCCAACGGTAAGGGAGTGAACAGCTCGTGGCTGGGGTGTGTACCAGGCAGTGATGCAACCAGTCAGGATGCTCTCAGACATTTGGTTGGGGGGCCCCCACACCAAGCGGGCATTTCTTTTTTTGTGGCCCCCCTCGTGATATTGGAGAGAAAAATGTACGTTTTAAAGCAAGTTTTCTGCAGTTCCCTACATTTTGCTATGGGGCAGAGATACATTTTTTCAGTGTTAAAGGAAGTTTTCTATAGTTCTACACACTTTTCCATGGGGCAAAGAAAACATTTTGCAATTTTATTTAAAAAATTCATGCAATTCTACTCCATTTGCTATTTTTTGTCCCAATTTCGTGATATCCAATTGGTAGTTGCTATCTTGTCTCATCGCTGCCCTATGGGGCTCCCGGTCACAGCCGGCTGTGACACGGGCTGTCCCACACTTCAGCTCCCCTCAACCCCTCCCATCTATCTCTGAACACCATCCAGCCTTGATTTATATTTGCCATATATTTTTCAACTGTGCTGTGATGTTTCACAAAAGTTCTGAACCTATCTATTCTCATAGTTTCTACATATTGTAAATTAAAGATACACATTTTTTTCTAAGAGTATTATTATATTCTTGATCGATTGACTATGACTTTTCAGATCACCCAGCAGTGCTAGTTGCAGAGTTAACTCCAGGTAAATGTTGCAATTCTTCAGTCATTCCTGAACCTGCAACCAAAAACAAGCTACATATGGACAGAACCAAAACAAATTATCAAATGCTTCTGTCTCTTCGCAGCAACATCTGCAGAGCTGGGATCGTTGTATCCCTCATACATACAGTACAACATTCTATTGGTTGCAAGAATTTTGTATAATCATTTAAATTGAAGTTTTGAATCTGACGTCGTTTTGTGTATCAGTTCATAAACCATGTGCAATGGACTCGGTAAATCGAAAATCTCTTCCCAACTATTTTGCAATCTGTATGGCACGGTGTTCTATTGTTTCCAGTACTTGTCTTATTATCTTTAATGTATCGTCCATGTAGAAAACCTGTCTGATTAGGATGAATAGTATCCCACAATACCTTTTGAATTCTATACGCTATGCATTTTGCCAGAATTTCTGCGTCACAATGCTGAAGTATAAGGGGCCTGCATTTTTTTTAATGGACTGGATCTTTATATTTACCACCTGGGTCCTGTTTCAGTAATAGTGAAATCCGACGTTATTGTTGAGTGTCTGATAATCTACTATTTTTAAGGAGTGGTTAGAACATGGTTAGTACTTTTCTTCCTCTTTCAAAATATTGTTTAGTGAATAATGGGTGACTCTGTCATTTGTAAAAAATAAGTCAATTATTTTTGGTAGCATTTTTATGTTGAAGATTAATAAAACATTTGATGCATTTTTCCCTATATTCTATCCAGTTCGCTTTATTTTTTAATAATATACAGTTGAAGTCGGAAGTTTACATACACCTTAGCCAAATGCATTTAATATCAGTTTTTCACAATTCCTGATCATACACGCTTTTTCAGTTCTGCCCACAAATGTTCTATAGGATTGAGGTCAGGGCTTTGTGATGGCCACTCCAATACCTTGACTTTTGTCCCAATCCATTTTGCCACAACTTTGGAAGTATGCTTGGGGTCATTGTACATTTGGAAGACCCATTTGCGATCAAGCTTTAACTTCCTGACTGATGTCTTGAGATGTTGCTTCAGTATATCCACATAATTTTCTTTCCTCATGATGCCATCTATTTTGTGAAGTGCACCAGTCCCTCCTGCAGCAAAGCACCCCCACAACATGATGCTGCCACCCCCGTGCTTCACGGTTGGGATGGTGTTCTTCGGCTTGCAAGCCTCCCCCTTTTTCCTCCAAACATAACGCTGGTCATTATGGCCTAACAGTTCTATTTTTGTTTCATCAGACCAGAGGACATTTCTCCAAAAAGTACGATCTTTGTCCCCATGTGCAGTTGCAAACTGTAGTCAGGCTTTTTTATAGCAGTTTTGGAGCAGTGGCTTCTTCCTTGCTGAGCGGCCATTCAGGTTATGTCGATATAGGACTAATTTTACTGTGGATATAGATTCCTTTGTACCTGTTTCCTCCAGCATCTTCAGAAGGTCCTTTGCTGTTGTTCTGGGATTGATTTGCACTTTTCGCACCAAAGTAGGTTAATCTGTAGAAGACAGAATGCGTCTCCTTCCTGAGCAGTATGCCGGCTGCGTGGTCCCATTGTGTTTATACGTGCGTACTATTGTTTGTACAGATGAACGTGGTACCTTCAGTCAATTGGAAATTGCTCCCAAGGATGAACCAGACTTGTGGAGGTCCACAATTTTTTTTCTGAGGTCTTGGTTGATTTCTTTTGATTTTCCCATGATGTCAAGCAAAGAGGCACTTAGTTTGAAGGTAGGCCTTGAAATACATCCACAGGTACATCTTCAATTTACTAAAATAATGTCAATTAGCCTATCAGAAGCTTCTAAAGACATTACATCATTCATCATCATCATCATCGAACAAAACAACCATTCATTGTGTAGCTGGGACCCTTGGGATTGCTAACAGAGGAAGATCTTCAAAAGTAAGTGATTGATTTTATCGCTATTTGGGATTTTGTGACGCCTGTGCTGGTTGAAAAATACATTGATGTGGGGCGCCGTCATCAGACAATCTCATGCTATGCTTTCGCTGTAAAGCCTATTGTAAATCGAACAACGCAGTTCGATTAACAAGATTTAAAGTTTTTGAATTATGTATAACACTTGTATTTTCATGAATGTTTAATATTACGATTTGTTATTTGAATTTGGCACTCTGCAATTTCACCGGATGTTGTCGAAAAGCGGCCCGCTAGCGGGACAGGAGCCCCAAGAAATTTGTGGAGTGGTTGAAAAATGAGTTTTAATGAATCCAACCTAAGAGTATGTATACTTCCAACTTCAACGATATTACACTTAATATTTCCTGAATAAGATCCTGCGGTTCTTTTTGTTTTTCCTCAACCTTATTCCACGCACGTCTCCATCTCAATCATCAAGTTTGCAGATGACACAACAGTAGTAGGCCTGATTACCAACAATGACGAGACCGCCTACAGGAAAGAGGTGAGGGCCCTGGGAGAGTGGTGCCAGGAAAATAACCTCTCAGTCAACGTCAAAAAAACAAAGGAGCTGATCGTGGACTTCAGGAAGCAGCAGAGGGAGCACGCCCCTATCCACATTGATGGGACCGCAGTGGAGAAGGTGGAAAACTTCAAGTTCCTTGGCTACACATAACTTATGTAACCCCCTCACCAGGCTCGAGTTTGACTCTCACGATATTAGCTTACGTAGAGTATTTCAACAGCATGGGATGCTAGGTGAGAAGGACATCTCCAATAAGAATTCCTATTGCGAACTATCTAGGGTTATGACAATAGGGTCTAAACTTCAGTTGAAATGATTATAGATTTATGTTATTGTTTCAGGATCTATCCCATGCATTCAATTAAATTAAAACATTCAATGACTCCACCAAGACAACTTAAATACAGTTCAAATGTGTATTATTA
>QNTS01005622.1:15096-45107 GCA_003317085.1 Hucho hucho
AATATCCTTGCCTGTGAAGCCCTTTTTGTGCAAAGCAATGATGACGGCACTTGTTTCCTTGCAGGCAACCATGGTTGACAGAGGAAGAACAATGATTCCAAGCACCACCCTCCTTTTGAAGCTTCCAGTCTGTTATTCGAACTCAATCAGCATGACAGAGTGATCTCCAGCCTTGTCCTCGTCAACACTCACACCTGTGTTAATGAGAGAATCACTGACATGATGTCAACTGGTCCTTTTGTGGCATGGCTGAAATGCAGTGGAAATGTTTTTGGGGGATTCAGTTCATTTGCATGGCAAAGAGGGACTTTGCAATTCATCTGATCACTCTTCATGACATTCTGGAGTGTATGCAAATTGCCATCATACAAACTGAGGCAGCAGACTTTGTGAAAATTTATATTTGTGTCATTCTCAAAACTTTTGGCCACGACTGTACAGTCCATACAAGTTCACAGTGGTTGATCACTACTCTCCTTTCACTGAATGAGAGAATAAATAACCAAAAGGGAGCATGGTTAACTCTACTTCTAAGCATTGGAATGTGTGTTGAATCAAGTTCTGGCAGGTTTTGGAACTGTAGGTACATCTGTCTGAGGCTGTTGACGTTGATACAGACCAGCATTGCTTAGGGAGAGACGAAGAAGAGTGGATCAGACTGAGATTAGACAACATTTTGTTCGCATAGGACAATGCGAGTACATCACTCGGACGACGAGTGCACTTTAATTTCATGTAATTTTGTTTGCTACAAACTAGCAAAAGTCTTGTCACAGTAAGTACTGTATTCTGCCGCCTTTTGCTGTGTTTAGTTGACACACACTGACTCACCTTGGACAGGAAGTAAAACAGAGGTACAATCAGCAGCAGAACTATCAGACTGGTGAACAAACCAGAGAGCTGGACAGACAGAGACACAGAGAACATTAAATGAATGACAGAATATTAATGAATGTATCATCATGCCAGAAGCACATGTTCAGGCAGACAAACAAGGCATATAGAAAGTAATCCGTATAGACTAAAGTCAAGACAAAGCCTGGAAAGTAGGCTAGATATAAACTAGTGTGTATTGGTGTAAATCCCCCAGCACTCTCCAGGACGTTTGTGATGGCCAGAGTGGCTGATCTGGGGAAGCAGGTGAAGAGAGACAACACTGTGTCGGAGATACCATGGGCCAGGAGCTCCTATAGGGAAACATACAGTATACAGCTCAGTACAGAAACACTGTGTTGGTGATACCATGGGTCAGGAGCTCCTAAGAACAGAAACGTGTAGGATTAAGTTACAGAGATGACACACTTGAGCACACCTGGGTTAATTTGAAATCGTTCAAATACTTTAGCTGTGTTTGATTAAGTATGCCTGGCACAATTGAACCAATGGAATGAAAACCTGGCCCATACGCAACTACAAACAGGCTCAAGCATATGCTAAAAGTGTTTGAAAGATTTCAAATACTATTTGAACCCAGACCTGGACTTCAGTTTCCAGTATTGACTCGTATCAGAGAAGGACCACTGTACCTGGTTGGAGTATCAGTGCTTGTCTGCATAGATTATTGCCAGTGAGACAGACACAGCATAATCCGCAAATGTAATGGCACAATGTCTCCAGCAACCTTAGGCAAAGTTTGCAAGGCAGGTATGTGTGAACTAGGGAAGCTGGAAATAGCATGAACTCCACAATCAATACATGGTGAAAAGTGACATCTACTGTTCCATCCATATGTTTTGGGAGCAGTTATATTTGATCATATAAACCAGTATCAATATTTCTTTAAAATAGGCCAAATGATGATATCTGCATAGAGATAATTTACAGTGCATTTGGACAGTATTCATAACCCCGTGACTTTTTCCTACTTTTTGTTACGTTACAGCCTTATTCTAAAATTGATTAAATAAATGTTTTTCCTAAATCTACTCACGATACCCTATAACGACAAAGCGAAAACAGGTTGACGTTTTTGCAAATTCATAAATAAAAAACAGAACCTTATTTACATAAATATTTAGACCCTTTGCTATGAGACTCGAAATTGAGCTCAGGTGCATCCTGTTTCCATTGATCATCCTTGAGATGTTTCAACAACTATATTGGAGTCCACCTGTGGTAAATTATATTGATTGAACATGATTTGGAAAGGAACACACCTGTCTATATAAGGTCACACAGTTGACAGTGCATGTCAGAGCAAAAACCAACCAAGGTCAAAGGAATTCTCCGTAAGGGACCAAGACAAGATTGTGTTGAGGCATTGATCTGGGGAAGGGTGGGAAGGGTACCCAAACATTTCTGCAGAATTGAAGGTCCGCAACAACACAGTGGCTTTCATCATTCTTAAATGGAAGAAGTTTGGAACCACCAAGATTCTCGGGGGAGAAGGGCCTTGGTCATGGAGGTGACCAAGAACCCGATGGTCACTCTGACAGAGCTCCAGAGTTGCTCTGTGGAGATGGGAGAACCTTCTAGAAGGACAACCATCTCTGCAGCACTCCACCAATCAGGCCTTTATGGTAGAGTGGCCAGACAGAAGCCACTCATCAGTAAAAGGCACATGACAGCCTGCTTGGATTTTGCCAAAAGGCACCTAGACTCTCATGAGAAACAAAATTCTCTGGTCTGATGAAAGCAAGATTAAACTCTTTGGCCTGAATGCCAAGTGTCACGTCTGGAGGAAACCTGGCACCATCCCTACGGTGAATCATGGTGGTAGCAGCCTCATGCTGTGGCGCTGTTTTTCAGCGGCAGGGACGGGAGACTAGTCAGGATCGAGGGAAAGATAAATGGAGCAAAGTACAGAGAGATCCTTGATGAAAACCTGCTCTAGAGCGCTCAGGACCTCAGACTGGGGGAAGGTTCACCTTCCAACAGGACAATGACACTAAGCACACAGCCAAGACAATGCAGGAGTGGCTTTGGGACAAGTCACCTGTATTTGGGAAGAAACACTCTCTCGGGCCCATCTACTACGGCAACCGCAGCTTCTTCAGAGAGGACATTAGTCTCATGCTGGGTCTTACCCGGGAGAGGATCTGCAGTAGAGAGAAGGCCAGGAAGACCCTGGAGAAGAGGGAGAGAAAAGCTGTCAACTCTCTGGTGAGACTACCCACTGTGTCTGGGCTAGATCACACACTGTACATAAGAAAAGACAGGTGCAACTCTTTCAACATCATCTTCTGTAACTTACTGGTAATCTAGCTCTTCCCAGTTGCATAGGTTCCAGTGTATCCAACTCACCTGTCGTCGATGATGCTCGAGGGAGCTCTGTTGGCCTCGAATCCTCTCCGAAAAACAGCCTTCGGGGACTTCCGGATTCCTTCAGGAGGTGAGCGAGGCGCAGCAGATGGACAAGTGTGACCTAGGCCAGACCACTTCTCACTCCTGCGTTCCTGTAGACGTCCATCAATCCGATGAGGGAATCGAGGTCCACCGGTAACTCTTTTATCACCTCTGATAATCCGTGAAGGAAGGTATCGAATAGGGACTCCGGATTCCAGGCACTCTCGGCAGCCAACGTGCGAAAGTCTACAGCGTAGTCTGCCACACTACGGGACTCTTGACGTAATTCCAGTAGTTTTCGGGCCGCCTCTCTCCCGGCTCCGGAGAACCGAATACCTTCCTCACCTCTGCCATGAGGTCTTCCAGATCACGACAAACAGTGGATTGTTGCTCCCAAACTGCCGTAGCCCAGGAGAGCGCTCTTCCTGATATTAGCGTAATAATATACGCTATCTTCGACCGATCCGAAGGGAACGAAGATGGCTGCAGCTCAAAAATGAGGGAGCACTGAGAAAGAAAACCCCGGCTGGTTACAGGATGCCCAGAATATTGCTCCGGAGGTGGTAAGCGGGGTAGGCTGTACAAACCCACCACTAATAGTAAAAAGGTTACTGAGTGGTTGGGAGGTCTCAGAGGTGGTGGGCTGCCTATGAGCTAACTCACTGACTTGCTCCATAATAGCCTTTGGTTGTGGCATTCCGTCAGGGAACGGAGCCCTTCCAGAAGGTCCAGCAGTAGCTCCGCATGCCTCCCAATGGTGGCTCCCTGCAGGGAGACAGCATGGCGGAGCTGGTCCAGTTCGAGTCTCTGATATTTATAATAATCCAAGGGGCAGGCAAGAGACTGCACATGGACAGGCAAAAGATCATAACAAGGTCAGAGTCCAGGAGGTACAGTGTGGCAGGCAGGCTCGAGGTCAGGGCAGGCAGTATGGTCAGGCAGGCGGGTTCAGAGTCAAGGCAGGCAAGGGTCAAAAACCGTGAGGACTAGCAAAAGAGCAGGTGCACGGAAAAACATGCCGGTTGACTTGACAAGATGAACTGGCAACAGACAAACAGGAAACACCGGAATAAATACCCAGGGACTAATTGGGAAAACGGGTGACACCTGGTGGTGGGTTGAGACAATCACAAAAACAGGTGAAACAGATCAGGGCGTGACACATACTATACTTGATTTGCCTCAGAAATCTTCAAACAATGACATAGCTGATATCTTGTGAGTAGGCCTAGAACTGTGAGCGTTCTGCACTAGCATACTGGATGTTGAGCTGTCACAGGGCCTTTCTAATGCTACCAGCATAGTCTAGAGCAGCGTTTCCCAAACTTGGTCCTGNTCAACACAGGGCAATCCAAACAAACTAGTTATTTGCTTACTTGATGTTGGATGCCCATGGATGGAAGTTATTCATGTTTACCCATGGCATATTTCAAAGAACCCTCTAGACAGTTGCACCCTTCGGGTTTTCTTCCTTTAAAAAGCTCAAGGAGTGTTTTACTAATTGGCAGGCAGGAAGGAAGTAGCCCACTTCAATGTGTCCGTGGTGGTACACAACACTCACTCTGGCCAGGTGTTTATGAAAGCTGCAATATCTATCTAGCAGACCTCAATTCCACTCCACTCACGTCAACACACACGAACACAACAAACTAATCTAAAACTTATATGTGCGCACGCTCACACACACACACACACACACACACACACACACACACACACACACACACACACACACACACACACACACACACACACACACACACACACACACACACGTGTCTGACCCTCTACATTACAAATACCAAACCATTCATCGTACAATGGAAATAAGACCGCAAATAAGGAACAATATACAACAGATGAGGGCTGTTCTTATGCACGACGCAAACCCCAAGGTGCCTTATTGCTATTAAAAAATAAATGTATCATTATTAAAATGTAGAAAACTGATCTTGACATTAGGGACAAAACAGTATTAGAACAGTATTCTATAGACAATAGTTTTTCAGGTCTCTGGTTCCACCTTGTGGTCAAATAGTATAACGGCAGCATGTAATGGGATATCGCAGTCTCGCTAACATTCATGCAAAATAATACAAAGAAAGTATGACTGCTTGAATTTATCATGAAGAGAATACATTAATGTATATCACGTTGAATACTGACTTGTATCACGGGTGACCTGCCTGGCTATATCATTATTACATTGGCAGGACATCATGCTCTGGTAGGGGTCCATGATTATGCAATACAAACAGATCATTAGACAGTTCTTTGTATACAAAAAGTGACAGCAAGTTAATGAAATTCATCAATCAAAATGCTTTTCATGAAGAGTGCAAAAATAGAAACGGTAAACCAACATTTAATTTCAAAGGAAGTAAGTGTTTGATTGGTTGGAAGAGCTGCAGCTAGATTAAAATATGAATGGTGTGAATTTAGGACAATATTCAGAATGTCAGTCTCCATAAAGTAAAGCTCATATTGTGATCTCAGACCATGGATGTGTCCTAAATAGCACCATATTCCCTATACAAAAGTAGTGCACTAAATAGGGAGCCATTAACAGACCATGATTTTTATGTAACCTTTATTTAACTAGGCAAGTCAGTTAAGAACAAATTCTTATTTACAATGATTCAATCTAGCAACCTTTCGGTTACTGGTCCAACGCTCTAACTAACCACTAGGCTTCCTGCTGCCTCATTTACATGGCAAACCCCATGATAGACAGGTTTGCCACGTAAACATTGAACAATAGTAACTTTGTCCAGAGTATGAGTGGGAGGATATCATATGCTCTTCAAAGAGCAAGAGGGTTTAAGTCAGGTAATTAAAGTAATCAGGAGGGAGGAGATTTATCACTTCAGTACTATGGCATGACTCACACTTTGGCACAGTCTGTCGATACCATACAGTTAGATAGAGGACTCTAGATTGATAAAACCTGTTTTGGCATGGATATTGCCCTTGAGGGCTTCCACCATTTTAAAAGCAGTCAACAAGGTGGGACTTCTAATGGGTTAATGAATTATACTCGTGAGCAAACATTAGTTCGCAGTATGCACCCTTTCTGTTTGCAACCTCAAGTGATAGCTCATAGAGTCTGTTTCAGTTACTAGACATGCATTTGAGTCTGTTCTTGAAGTAAAAAAGGGCATTTCTGATTTGGCCAGCATCCGATGAGGAGTAGCGGAACTTGGCGTAGGCCTTCTCACTGTCCGACTTGCCCCATGGCAACTTGATCTTAGATGCATGGTTTATGATGATGTCATCACATGAAGCGATGTGGAGGATCCCGAGCCCATCGATGAAGAACTCTATGAGGATGCAATAAAAGCTTTTTACAATTTGATCACAAAAATAATCTATTGTTTTCTTGTTGCAGACTTTGTGACATAAGCCACAATTTATGTTCTCAGTCTAGAAGGATTGACTTTTTAAATCAAATTGTATTTGTCACATGGTTCGTAAACAACGGGTGTAGACTAAAAGTGAAATGCTTAGATTTGGCCTTGTGTTTTAGGTCATTGTCCTGCTGAAAGGTTAATTCATCTCTCAGTGTCTGTTGGAAGGCAGACTGAACCTAGTTTTCCAATAGGATTGTGCTTAGCTCCATCCAGTTTCATTTTTATAATGAAAAACTTCCCAGTCCTTAATGATTACAAGCATACCCATAACTTGATGCAGCCACCACTATGCTTGAAAATGTGGAGAGTGGTACTTAGTAATGTGTTGTATTGGATTTGCCCAAACATAATAATTTGTATTCAAGACAAAAACTAAATTGCATTGCCACATTTCTTTTGCATTATTACTTTAGTGCCTTGTTGCAAACATGTTTTGGAATATTTGTATTCTTTACAGCCTTCCTTCTGTTTACTCTGTCAATTAGGTTAGTATTGTGGAGTAACTACAATTTTTTTTAATCCATCCTCAGTTCTCATATCACAACAACCATTAAACTATGTAACCATTTAAAATCACCATTGACCTCATGGTGAAATCCCTGAGCAGTTTCCTTCCTCTTCGGCAACTGAGTTAGGAAGGATACTTGTATCTTTGTAGTGATGGGGTGTATTGATACACTATCCAAAGCCTAATGAATAACTTCACTATGCTCAAAAGGGTTATTCAATGTCTGCTTTTTTAAATTATTTTTTTAACACATCTACCAAACGGTGCCCTTCTTTGCGAGGCATTGAAAAACTTCCCTGGTCTTTGTGGTTGAACCTGTGCTTGAAATTCACTACTAGATTGAGGGACATTGTGTGGGGTTCAGAGATGAGGTAGTCATTGAAAAAATCACGTTTACCACTATTAATAAACACAGAATGGGTCCATGCAACTAAACGATTTGTTAAGCACACTCCTGAACTTATCTAGGCTTGCCATAAAAAAGGGGTTCATCACTTATTGACTCAATACATTTTAGCAGTGGTGTAAAGTACTTAAGTAAAAATACATTAAAGTACTACTTAAGTCGTTTTTTGGGGTATCTGTAATTTACTTTACTATTTATATTTTACTTCTCTACATTCCTAAATAAAATATTATATTTTTTACTCCATACATTGTCCTTGACAACCAAAAGTACTCGTTACATTTGAATGCTTAGCCGGACAGGGAAATTGTCAAATTCACCCACTTATCAAGAGAACACGTGATCATCCCTACTGGTTCATTTCTGGCGGTCTCACTAAACACAAATGTATCTTTTGTAAATAATCTCTGAGTGTTGCAGTGTGCCCCTGGCTATCCACACATTTTTAAAACAAGAAAATGGTTCTGTCTGCTTTGCTTCATATAAGCAATTTTAAATGATTTATATTTTTATTTAATACTTGTTTTAATACTACATTTTAGAACACCTACCCATTCAAGGGTTTTTCTTTATTTTCACTATTTTCTACATTGTAGAATAATATTGAACACATCAAAACTATGAAATAACACATATGGAATCATGTAGTAACCAAAAAAAGTGTTATACTATATTTTACATTTGAGATTCTTCAAACAGCCACCCTTTGCCTTGATGACAGCTTTGCAAACTTGGCATTATCTCAACCAGCTTCACCTGGAAGGCTTTTCCAACAGTCTTGAAGGAGTTCCCACATATGCTGAGCCCATCTCAAACCATCTCAATTTGGTTGAGGTCAGGGGATTGTGGAGGCTAATTCATCTGATGCAGCACTCCATCACTGTCCTTCTTGGTAAAATAGCCCTTACACAGCCAGGAGATGTGTTGGGTCATTGTCCTGTTGATAGTCCCACTAAGCCCAAACCAGATGGGATGGCTTATCGCTGCAGAATGCTGTGGTAGCCATGCTGGTTAAGAGTGCCTTGAATTCAAAATAAACACTGACAGTGTCAACAGCAAAGCACCCCCACACCACCTCCTCCATGCTTTAAGGTGGGAAATACACATGCGGAGATCATCCGTTCACCCACACCCCGTCTCACAAAGTCACGGCGGTTGGAACCAAAAATCTCAAGACCAAAGGACAAATTTCCACCGGTCTAATGTCCATTACTGCTGTTTCTTTGCCCAAGCAAGTCTCTTATTATTATTGGTGTCCTTTAGTATTGGTTTCTTTGCAGCAATTCAACCACAAAGGCCTGATTTACACAGTCTCTTCTGAACAGTTGATGTTGAGATGTATCTGTTACTTGAACTCTGTGAAGCATTTATTTGGGCTGCAATTTCTGAGGCTGGTAACTCACCTGTTCTTGTTTTTGGTGGTGACGTCAGGTCTGGGTGCCGCCGCCGATGGACCTGGGGGTGCCTCAGCTGGCCTATTGAGCTTCCACGCCTTAGCTGGCTCAAGAGGGTTCTTTGCCTCGTCTCCAGCGTCTGTCCTTACAAAATGCTGACACCAATATTTGAAGCATCCGGGAGGTTTTTGGTTTTTGTTTTGTTGGTGACGTCGGGTCCGGGTGCCACCGCCGATGGAACCGGGGGTGCCTCAGCTGGCTTGTCACACCTTCCCCACTCTGGTGCTCACTTCCCCACTCCAGGCTGCCCTTCATTGCGCCAGGCTGCCCTTCAGGCTGCCCTTCAGGCTGCCCTTCATTGATTTGTTTAACACTTTGTTGGTTACTACATGATTCCATATGTGTTATTTCATAGTTTTGATGTCGTCACTATTATTCTGCAATGTAGAAAATAGTAATAATAAAGACAATTTTTGTGGTACCGTCATTTTAGTGACCTGTGATAAGATCTCAATAATGTCTTTCCAATAATTGCTTAGTTCAGGGCAGGACAAAAACATGCATCAGTGTGCCCACCCCAGTTTTACACGGGCAACATTTTTAATATTTAGAATTGATATTATACAGTCTCTCTGGTGTAAAGTAGACCCTATGTAAAATATTGAATTGCATCAACTTGTGCCTTGTGTTAAATGAAAGATGCTGAGCATCTAAAAAGAGTTTTCCCCATTTCTCATCCTCAAAAATGAGACCAAGGTCATCATGCCATTTCATGCAAGCTTTCAGAGCTTCATCGTTTCCCTACAGAGCTTGAAGACTAGAGTACATGTACGAAATGCAACCATTAACCCAGTTCCTTTCCAGCCACAGTTTATCAGTTACAGGTTTACTCATGGGCTGAATTCTACCTCCCTGCTGAGTGGCAATATAATGCCTAACCTGTAGGTACTTGAAGAAATGAGTTTGAGGTAACTGAAAATGAGATGCCAGTTGTTGAAAGGATAGTAGTTCACCTTCTCTATAGAGATTACCAAATGTTTTAATTCCTTTGTTGAACCAAGAAAATGTAATACCATCTCTCAGGGCTTTGGGTAAGATGGGGTTATTATAGAAATGTGTTTGTTCATATATATATCTAAGCCTTTCTGTTTGTTTACAGACTTAAATCCATATATTTAAAGTGTTTTTAATGAAAGAGTTGTTTATGAGACCTAGCTAAGCTTTAGGTGGGCTAATATAAGGTATAGATGCCAATGTAGCAGGGGTCAGACACTCTTCCTCTATCTGTCTCCAAGAGGGGGAACTTGTGTGGGTATGGCAAAATACAACAGCCTTTAACTGAGATGCCCAGTTAATAATTCAACTTTTGGATTTTGAATTTGGCGCCTTGCATTTCACCGGGTAGTGTCGGGAGTGCCCCACCACTCCCTAAGTAGTTAAACAACTGGAAGTCAGGTAGAGTAAGCCCTCCTTCTGAGTATGGTTTGCATAAAGTTGTAAGTTTCACTCTGGGGGGGGGGGTGGTTCCACAGAAATGAATAAACCTTTCTATTAAGTTGTTTGAAAAAATCTTTGGGAAAAGGAAAGGGCGAGGTTTGAAAAAGATAATTACATTTACTTTTGATGCTTAAGTATATTTAAAACCAAATACTTTGAGATATTTACTCAAGCAGTATTTTACTGGCTGACTTTTACTTGAGTAACTTTCTATTAAGGTATCTATACTTTTACTCAAGTAGAACTATTGGGTATATTTTTCACCACCAAATCTTAGCTTTTCATTTTTTATTAATTTAGAAAATGTTCTAAAAACAAATGCCACTTTGACATTATGGGGTATTGTGTGTAGATCAGTGACAAAATCTCAATTTAATACATTTTAAATTCAGGCTGTAACACAATGTAATGTGGAAAATGTGTGAGTGAACACTTTTTGAAGGCACTGTATGTGATGAGTGAAAAGAGTTAGTGGAAAGAGAGTCAATGTATATAGTCCGGGTAGCTATTTGGTTATCTATTTAGTAGTTTTATGGCTTGGGGATAGAACCTGTTCAGGGTCCTGTTGGTTCCATCGGTACCGCTTGACCACCAGCAACGATGAGACAGCCTACAGGGAGAAGTTCATTGACCTGGCAGTATGGGGCCGGAAAACAACCACTTCCTCAACGTCAGTAACACCAAGGAGCTGATCCACATCGACGGGGCTGCAGTGGAGAAGGTTGAGAGCTTTAAGTTCCTCAGTGTCCAAATCATTATGAACTTAAAATGGTCCACACACAAGCAGAGTTGTGAAGAAGGCTCGACAGTGCCTCTTCCCCCTCAGGAGGTTGAAAAGGTTTGGCATGGGCCATACCTTTAATTTTATTTATTTCACCTTTATTTAACCAGGTAGGCCAGTTGAGAACAACTTCTCATTTACAACTGCGACCTGGCCAAGATAAAGCAGTGTGACAAAAACAACAACACAGAGTTACACATGGGATAAACAAACGTACGGTCAATAACACAATAAAATATTGTGTTATTAATATAATAAAATATACCTGCTAGAGCACGTGCTATGGGTGGGTGTTGCTATGGTGACCAGTGAGCTGAGATAAGGTGGGGCTTTACCTAGCAAAGACTTATATATGACCTGGAGCCAGTGAGTTTGACGACGGATATATAGCGAGGGCCAGCCAACAAGAGCATACAGGTCGCAGTGGTGGGTAGTACATGGGGCTTTTGTGACAAAACGGATGGCACTGTGATAGACTACATCCAATTTGCTGTGTAGAGTGTTGGAGGCTATTTTGTAAATGACATTGCTGAAGTCAAGGATTGGTAGGATAGTCCGTTTTACGAGGGCATGTTTGGCAGCATGAGTGAATGGAGGCTTTGTTGCGAAATAGGAAGCCGATTCTAGATTTAATTTTGGATTGGAGATGCTTAATGTTAATCTGGAAGGAGAGTTTACAGTCTAACCAGACACCTAGGTATTTGTAGTTGTTGTCCACAAGTCACAACCGTCCAGAGTAGTGATGCTAGTCGGGCGGGCGGGTGCGGGCAGCGATCGGTTGAAGAGCATGCATTTCGTTTTACTTGCATTTAAGAGCAGTTGGAGGCCACGGAAGAAGTGTTGCATGGCATTGAAGCTCGTTTGGAGGTTTGTTAACACAGTGTCCAAAGAAGGGCCAGATGTATACAGAATGGTGTCGTCTGCGTAGAGGTGGATCATAGAATCACCAGCAGCAAGATATATACCAGGTGGTGATGCATCCAGTCAAGGTGCTCTCAATGGTGCAGCTGTATAACGTTTTGATTATCTGAGGGCCCATGCCAAATCTTTTCAGATTTCTGAGGGGGCAGAGGTGTTGTCGTGCCTTCTTCATGACTGTGTTGGTGTGTGTGTGTGGACCATGTTAATTCTTTAGTGATGTGGAACATGAAGCTCTCGACCCGTTCCACTACAGTCCCGTCGATGTGGATTGGGGAGTGCTCGGCCCTCCTTTTCCTGTAGTCCACGATCAGCTCCTTTGTCTTGCTGACATTGAGCGAGAGGCCTAACGCCGTCGTGTTGTGAGCAAACATGATGATGGTGTTGGGAGTTGTGCGAGGCCACAAAGTCGTGGGTGAACAGGGAGCACAGGAGGAGACTAAGCACACACCCCTGGGGGTATTACATCTAAAGTATGTTGGTCTTTTGCTGTTCCTTTGATTTGTGTTACCATAATTAAAATAAAAGCAATATTTTGATCACAAATAAGGAAAACCTCTGGGCTCTAGTGATGAGACAAAGACACTCACCTAGATGAGCCACACGGTTCAGACGAGGATCGAATCCCACTTGCTGCATCTTGTCCGTCCTCCCCATGAAGAAGTTGATAACAGCGTCGGCTAGAACACAGTTAGGAAAGCCCTGGATGACATGATGGTATCCGTTTCTGATGTGTATACAGTCCCCCTCCTCACCCCCTTCCTCCACTGAGATGGTGTGGCGGAAAGTAGCAGTGTAGCCTGTAGCTTCTCTCACAGCACCACCAACCTGGGGTAACAGACACAAAAGGAACAAAATGAGTGGGAAGATAATACGAGTCACCACAAATGAGTTGCCACAACACACACACACACAAACACACACCCCCACACTCATCATAGACCGTTGACCTGATTAACAAAGTGAAACTCTTGGTTGTACATTCCAAAGGTACAGTGACTGAGTTGGTAGCAAGCCTCTTTCTATGTCACAGTGGAAAATTAAACCACAACTGGCAAGTTGTCAAAAAACAGACAAAACAACTCACTCAAGTTAACACAAAACACAAGTCACTCAACTCTGAACAATTCTAATCATCATAAAGAGCTGTTCTGAAAGAGCTACAAAACCTGGACCCGTACAAATCCGCTGGGCTAGACAATCTGGACCCTCTCTTTCTAAAACTATCCGCCGCCATTGTTGCAACTCCTATTACCAGTCTGCTCAACCTCTCTTTCGTGTCGTCCGAGATCCCTAAAGATTGGAAAGCTGCCGCGGTCATCCCCCTCTTCAAAGGGGGTGACACTCTAGACCCAAATTGCTATAGACCTATATCCATCCTGCCCTACCTCTCTAAAGTCTTCGAAAGCCTAGTTAATAAAGAGATCACTGAACACTTTGAATCCCACCGTACCTTCTCCGCTGTGCAATCCGGTTTCCGAGCTGGTCACGGGTGCACCGCAGCCACGCTCAAGGTACTAAACGATATCATATCCGCCACTGATAAAAGACAGTACTGTGCAGCCGTCTTCATCGACCTGGCCAAGGCTTTCGACTCTGTCAATCACCACTTTCTTATCGGCAGACTCAATAGCCTTGGTTTCTCAGATGACTGCTTCGCCTGGTTCACCAACTACTTTGCAGACAGAGTTCAATGTGTTAAATCAGAGGGCCTGTTGTCCGGACCTCTGGCAGTCTCTATGGGGGTTCCACAGGGTTAAATTCTTGGGCCGACTCCTTTCTCTGTATATATCAATGATGTCGCTCTTGCAGCGGGTGATTCCCTGATCCACCTCTATGCAGACGACACCATTCTGTATACTTCTGGCCCTTCTTTGGACACGGTGTTAACTAACCTCCAAACGAGCTTCAATGCCATACAACACTCCTTCCGTGGCCTCCAACTGCTCTTAAACGCTAGTTAAACCAAACGCATACTTTTCAACCGTTCGCTGCCTGCACCCGCCCACCCGACAAGCATCACTACCCTGGACGGCGCTGACCTAAAATATGTCGACAACTACAAATACCTAGGTGTCTGGCTAGACTGTAAACTCTCCTTCCAGACTCACATTAAACATCTCCAATCCAAAATCAAATCTACAATCGGCTTTCTATTTCGCAACAAAGCCTCCTTCACTCACACCGCCAAACTTGCCCTAGTAAAACTGACTATCCTACCGATCCTCGACTTCGGCGATGTCATCTACAAAACAGCTTCCAATACTCTACTCAGCAAACTGGATGCAGTCTATCACAGTGCCATCCACTTTGTCACCAAAGCCCCTTATACCACCCACCACTGCGACCTGTATGCTCTAGTCGGCTGGACCTCGCTACATACTCGTCGCCAGACCCACTGGCTCCAGGTCATCTACAAGTCCCTGCTAGGTGAAGCCCCGCCTTATCTCAGCTCGCTGGTCACCATAGCAGCACCCACCCGTAGCACGCACTCCAGCAGGTATATCTCACTGGTCACGCCCAAAGCCAATTCCTCCTTTGGCCAACTTTCCTTCCAGTTCTCTGCTGCCAATGACTGGAATGAACTACAAAAATCACTGAAACTGGAGACACTTATCTCCCTCACTAGCTTTAAGCACCAGCTGTCAGAGCAGCTCACAGATAGCAGCTCGAACTGCTTTGCTTTATCTTGGCCAGGTCGCAGTTGTAAATGAGAACTTGTTCTCAACTTGCCTACCTGGTTAAATAAAGGTGAAATAAATAAAAATATATATATATCAAAATCTAGGAAATAGTTTATTCCAGAGCTATATATATTTACATAGCGTCTCTGCTATAGCCCAACAGTATTTTGAATAAATACTTCCACTGATCTCCTTCAACAAGCTCTAGTACTATAGGCTTCATTTATCAACAACCCCAGGGCAGGGGGAGATGTAATGACATGTTCAGTAGGTTTAAATACTCTCTTATCTCTCTAGGAGATAACACTTCCGACTCAAAACCAGTATTTCCCGACTAACTGATTCTCCCACCATAACGGCTACCTACAGTGCCTTCAGAAAGTATTCACACCCTTGGATTTTTTTCTCATTTTGTTGTGTTACAGCCTGAATTTAAAATGGATTAAATTGAGATGTTTTGTCACTGGCCTACACACAATACCCCATAATGTGGAATTTTGTTTTTATGCAACATTTTTACAAATTAATAAAAAATGAAAAGCTTGAGTCAATAAGTATTCAACCCCTTTGTTATGGCCACCCTAAATAGTTCAGGAGTAAAAATGTGCTTAACAAGTCACATAATAAGTTGCATGGACTGTTTAACATGATTTTTGAATGATTACATCATCTCTGTACCCCACACAAACAATTATCTGTAAGGTCCCTCAGTCGAGCAGTGAATTACAAACACTGATTCAACCACAAAGACCAGGGAGGTTTTCCAACGCCTCACAAAGGGCACCTATTGGTAGATGGGTACAAATACAAAAAGAAGACATTGAATATCCCTTTGAGCATGATGAAGTTATTTATTACACTGTGTTTGGTGTATCAATATACCCAGTCACCACAAAGATACAGGCGTCCTTCCTAACTCAGTTTCCAGAGAGGAAGGAAACCGCTCAGGGATTTCCCTAGTAGTTACTCCACAATACTAAAATAATTGACGGAGTGAAAAGAAGAAATCTGTACAGAATAAACTATATTCTAAAACATGCATCCTGTTCGCAACAAGGCACTAACTAAAGTAATTAACTTTTTGTCCTGAATACAAAGTGTTGTGTTTTATTGGATTTGCCCCAAACATATCACTGAGTACCACTCTTAATATTTTCAAGCATAGTGGTGGCTGCCTCATGTTATTGGTATACTAGTAATCGTTAAGGAGTTTTTCAGGATAAAAAAGAAACGGAATGGAGCTAAGCACAGGCAAAATCCTAGAGAAAAACCTGGTTCAGTCTGCTTTCCACCAGACACTGGGAGATTAATACACCTTTCAGCAGGACAATAATCTAAAACACAAAGCCAAATCAACACTGGAGTTGCTTACCAAGAAGACACTGAATGTTGCTGAGTGGCCGAGTTACAGTTTTGACTTAAAATCTACTTGAAATTCTATGGTAACACCTGAAAATGTTTGTCTAGCAATGATCAACAACCAATTTGACAGAACTTGAATAATTATTAATAGAATAGTGTCTTCAGAAAGTATTCATTAACACCCTTAGATTTTTTCTCATTTTGTTGTGTTACAGCCTGAATATAAAATCATGTTTTTCAAGCAAGTCTTTCAAGCTAGTATTGCTAAAATCAAGTTATGCAAGGAAGTTTTGCAAGCCAGGAAACAACAGTTACCACACATTAATTATGCTTGTACTTTATCCAGTAATATTGGGCCAAATTCAAAGCTAAAACATCGTAAATAACTTTGGACTTCGATCACATTTTCACCTGCCAGGATGAGGCTCTTCGACTATCCAGTCACTGCTCTCATGCAGTTTTGAATGTTGCTGGGTTACTCGTGGGCTTGGTTTTGCACCAAGTTTGGTGTGGATAGAAAGTCGGCCCCCTAGCCTAGGCTACTGTATGAAACCCCTCAGGGAACTCACCACTAAAAACTTTATCCAGCACCAAAAACATTATACGTTATACGTCAATATGACTTTACTTTGAGAACTCGGTTCCCATTCCCCCCCTCCTCTCAGAGGCCTCACCCTCATCACTCCAGATCTATGCGCACGCACACACACACAAACCATGTCCAAGGTGGTCTTCTCCAGGACCTCCACCATATTCTCCAGCCTGGTGTTGGAGGTGAAGAGGAAGTCATCGTCCACCCACAGCACATACTTGGTGGTCACCTGAGAGACAGCCAGATTCCTCCCTGCAAACCAACCCTGCACGGATGTGGACAGACAGGACAAAGACTTTGATAGCCGTTTGATAGCCAAGGTGTTCTTAAATCCTGGACATGGAGACCCTCAGAGTATCAGGAGGGAATCACAAGTAAATTAAATACTGGGCTGGAACAAAAGGACAACTTGTGGGTCCCCCAAAACCAGAACTGAAGAAGATTGCTGTGATGAAACTTCCCCAAATGAAGTTTGCTTACCTTCCCAAACGGCATAATGTAATGTTCAATGTGTGGACCAATCACTGGCTGGGGGTGCTCGTTGTCATCTGCTATCACTATGGCGATGGTGGGGTAGAACTCCCGTATGCTGTCAATCAGATCCTGCAGTTTGTCATAACGCAGAAATGTCTTGGTAGCTATGGTGACAAGTGAGCTTATGTTGTATTCTGAGGAAAAAGGAAAGGCGTGTTCGTACCCAATTATGAATATTCATACTTAACTTACTTTCATAATACAGAAATCGCCCCCTATATGATGCAAAATGCATCATTTTTTTATTTAACTAGGTAAGTCAGTTAAGAACAAACTCTTATTTACAATGACAGCCTATCCCGGCCAAACCCTAACCTGGACGATGCTGGGCCAATTGCTCGCCGCCCTATGGAACTCCCAATCACGGCCGGTTATGATACAGCCTGGAATTGAACCAAGGTTTGTAGTGATGCCTCTAGCACTGAGATGCAGTGCCTTAAGTGACTCGGGAGCCCTAAGTGATGATTTCTATATTTTGAAAGTTACATATCTTGAAAACTTGATTGCTGACAAGCAAAACATTTTGGGACTATGTCAACAATGGACTAATAAAACGAATACCAAAAGGTATGGAATTGTCCTATAAGTACCTTAATGTAATAGATTTCCAATCAAATGGGCCTAAATAGCTTTTTTAGCAAGGACTGACTGTGAGTGGTCTGAGTAGGGAGAGCAAAACTGAACACTAGCTGTTATTGGTAGAGAGATTTGGAACTCTTTTAACCAATTTACAGCATGGTGATGTCACCATGGAAAGCCCGAAACTCCTAGAAGGTCCTGTGTAGATTGCATTTTCAACCAGCAACTATCAGGAAATAAGACTGATCAAATTTGTTCACACTTTCATCAGCTGTTAAACAATTTGATACAAAACATTGAATTTTGACTACACTGGGCCTTAAACAACATTGCACCATTTAGGACCTTGGATCCCTACGATAACTGTACAGATACAAATAACTGTACAGTGGTCAAATGCCAAATTAACAACCCATACAGTACATACCAGTACATTTTAGGCTGGGTTTCTGTATAGCACTTTGTGACATCAGCTGATTTAAGAATGGCTTTATAAATACATTTGATTGAAATTTGATTGATACCTCCAGTGTAACCTGAGTGATAGAGCTTGGGAATAACAGCATGTCCAACCTTTATGGTAAAAACTGACTGGTGGCCATCAGTCTCAAACTGCACTGGAATAGAGCAGAGAAACACATTTCATCACTATAATATCTCAAGTAGAGTTGAAGTCGAAAGTTTACATACACCTTAGCCAAATACATTTAAACTCAGTTTTTAACGATTCCTGACATTTAATCCTAGTAAAAAATCCCTGTCTTAGGTCAGTTAGGATCACCACTTCATTTTAAGAATGTGAAATGTCAGAATAATAGTAGAGAGAATGATTTATTTCAGCTTTTATTTCTTTCATCACATTCCCAGTGGGTCAGAAGTTTACATACACTCAATTAGTATTTGGTAGCATTGCCTTAGAATTGTTTAACTTGGGTCAAACGTTTCAGGTAGCCTTCCGCAAGCTTCCCACAATATGTTGGGTGAATTTTGGCCCATTCCTCCTGACAGAGCTAGTGTAACTGAGTCAGGTTTGTGGGCCTCCTTGCTCGCACACGCTCTTTCAGTTCTTCCCACAGATTTCCTATGGGATTGAGGTCAGGGCTTTGTGATGGCCACTCTAATACCTTGACTTTGTTGTCCTTAAGCCATTTTGCCACAACTTTGGAAGTATGCTTGGGGTCATTGTCCATTTGGAAGACCCATTTGCGACCAAGCTTTAACTGACTGACTGATGTCTTGAGATGTTGCTTCAATATATTCACATAATTGTCCTTCCTCATGATGCCATCTATTTTGTGAAGTGCACCAGTCCCTCCTGCAGCAAAGCACCCCCACAACATGATGCTGCCACCCCTGTGCTTCACGGTAGGGATGGTGTTTTTCGGCTTGTAAGCCTCCCCCTTTTTCCTACAAACATAACAATGGTCATTATGGCCAAACAGTTCTATTTTTGTTTCATCAGACCAGAGGACATTTCTCCAAAAAGTACGATCTTTGTCTCCATGTGTAGTTGTAAACCATAGTCTGGCTTTTTTATGGCGGTTTTGGAGCAGTGTCTTCTTCCTTGCTGAGGGGCCTTTCAGGTTATGTCGGTATAGGACTCGTTTTACTGTGGATATAGATGCTTTTGTACCTGTTTCCTCCAGCATCTTCACAAGGTTCTTTGCTGTTGTTCTGGGATTGATTTGCACTTTTCGCACCAAAGTACATTCATCTCTAGGAGACAGAACGCGTCTCCTTCCTGAGCGGTAATAGCGGCTGCATCGTCCCATGGTGTACTTGCGTACTATTGTTTGTACAGATGAACGTAGTACCTTCAGGCATTTGGAAATTGCTCCCAAGGATGAACCAGACTTGTGGAGGTCTACAATTTTTCTTCTGAGGTCTTGGCTGATTTATTTTGATTTTCAAGCAAAGAGGCACTGAGTTTGAAGGTAGGCCTTGAAATACATCCACAGGTACACCTCCAATTGACACAAATTATGTCAATTAGCCTATCAGAAGCTTCTAAAGCCATGACATCATTTTCAGGAATTGTCCAAGCTGTTTAAAGGCACAGTCAACTTAGTGTATGTAAACTTCTGACCCACTGGAATTGTGACACAGGGTATTATAAGTGAAACAATCTATCTGTAAACAATTGTTGAAAAAATTACTTGTGTCATGCACAAAGTAGATGTCCTAACTAACTTGCAAAAACTATAGTTTGTTAACAAGAAATTTGTGGAGTGGTTGAAAAACGATTTTTAATGACTCCAACCTATGTGTATGTGAACTTCCGACTTCAACTGTATATCATAGTACAGTATTGTTCATTTGATTAAATATAACCAAATGAAGAAAACAAACATGTATTTCACTTTACATTCAGAGATCAAACTTGTTTAACAGTAGGTCTACAGATGCTTGTTATTTTTATAACATCCGCATTAACATATGGAAATGACAGCACGGTTATTGTTGTACACCAAACACTGCTTCCCCCTAGTCTGCCGCTTCCCCCTAACAGCTAAATTCACTTAGAATTGCTCTCTAGACTCAAAGTCCCGTTCAGCAAACAAGCTGTAATCTATAGTCTACCACACCTACAATGTAACATGGAATGTCAAATACCAGCGCCCACTGCCTTTTCTCCAGGTGCGGCATGCTCTCTTCCTTAAACACGGACTGTGTAACTATAGTGTAGGCTAGTTGTGTGCCTCTTCCTGGGAATAATAGACAGGTTTATAAAAAATTCGAGCCATGCAGGAAAGTATGCGTTGTTTATCTCTGTATTGACGTACTGAAGTAAAAAGTGACAAGGAGTGGAATGACAGGGAGTGGCATGATAATGGGGAATTGGGTGGTATAGTATGGCATACAGCTCCTGTACAGCTGCAGGCACAAAAAAATAGTTTTCAAAACCCTATATTGCAGTATCAGAACTCAGGACTAGACACACACAGAGGGACTGACCAACCTGTGTCAGCAGTCTTGGGGTGGAACAGGGTGTTGGTGTAGGTGACAAACTGTAGCTGTCTGTTCAGAGTGGAGAGGAGACTACTGGACAGAGTCATGTGCATCACACCCTGTCCTCTAACGGACACCCCGTCTACGGTGGCTAACACATCAAATGTCCCCACGGTAGCAGTCAGATTCACCTATAGGACATGATAGGGAGGATTCAGTTTAATTAAAATAACTTGTCTGCTTGGGGCAATTACAATGGCCACAAAATGACTGTAGATCACTTTATGTTAAACATGAATCAACATTTTATATTTTATCAGACACTCTTATCCAGAGCGACTTACAGGTTAAGTGCCTTGCTCAAAGGCACATAGACAGATGGTTTGACTCCCTAAGCCGACAAGGTGAACAAACAACCTTTCAGTTACTTACACATATACTGAACAAAAATATAAACGCAACATGTAAAGTGTTGGTCCCATGTTTCATGAGCTGAAATAAAAGTCAGACCATTCATCCACTGCCATCACCTCATGTTTCAGCATGATAATGCACGGCCCCATGTAGCAAAGATCTGTACACAATTCCTGGAAGCTGAAAATGTCCCAGTTCTTCATTGGCCTGAACTCTCACCAGACATGATGTCACCCATTGAGCACTTTTGGGATGCTCTGGATCAACATGTACGACAACATGTTCCAGTTCCTGCCAATATCCAGCAACTTCGCACAGCCATTGAAGAGAAGTGGGACAACATTCCACAGGCCACAATCAACAGCTTGATCAACTCTGTGCAAAGGAGAAGAGTTGCACTGCATGAGGCAAATGGTTTCCCGTTTCATGAAACTAGGCGTTTGTTGCAAGACACGATTTCACAGCAGAGCCATTTGAAAGTTTTTTTTTAAATCAAAATGCGTTTTTTGGCAGAAATGCCTTCTGGAACATGTGAACTTTAATGTGCCTTAATAACAAACTTGTATGCCATTTGTAAATACAAATAAAATTGTTCAATTACGAGCCTTATTGGTTAAGCCACAGAAAAAGGAAGCAACCTTCCCACTAGCCATGATTGGCTGAGATAATGAGTGGACTGGACTTTCTGGAGGATTGAAATCAGTGGAATTAGAGTAGGATAGCTAAAGAGATGGAGAAAACACCTGTCTCCGGATTAAATCTTCAAACTAAGGGCAACCTTGACATGGCATCCGTGACAGGGAGACGTGTCCATCATGCATTCTGCTGTATTTGGGTAAGATAGTTTGGCTGGCTACATTTTAAGATATTACACATTTCTAATTTTGACAGAAAGTGGTTTCATTTCAAGCCAACGTTAGCTGGCTGGCTCCCTAGCTAATGTTACGTGTATGACGTTATTATTCGTATCCCAGAACCGTTTGCTTGGATAGTTAGAGCCTAATGTTAGGTAGTTAACATTGAACCTGGTTGGTTCATGCAGGGTAGTAACGACATAATTTGGCACTATGTTCATTGTTGTTTAACTTGCTAACGTTAGCTAACATTACAGGACGTGTGTGATCTTACATGTTGTTTACCTAGCTAGGTTCAATGTTTACCTAGCTAGCTAGCTAGCTACATTTCTTAATCTAAAGTGTACAACACCTGTTGAATATGGCCGGTGTCAGTAAACGTTAGCAAAAAAGTGTAATGAAATTGTTGGCAGCAGAGCTGGTTAGGCTGTTTTGATGTTATCCAGAGGTAAACAAATCATCGGCCAGAGCGTCAATTGTGCGCTCTGACCGCTCCGAGAACGAAACGAGATGGGTGGGGCTAGAGCTTAATAGGGTGTGAACAAAGAAGAGCTCTTCACTAAATACCAAAACATCAAAAGGCCATTTTCTCAAAAGTGAGTTCACAAGTTTATAATTTTTCAAAGCAGAATTACTGTCCCATTGTTCCTTAAAAATGCAGTGTATGATATACCATTTTGCAGCTCTGAGTCTCTACTTTTATCCAATGTAAAAAACACAATTTCAAATGTTGCTACATAGGACCACATCCAGGTGGTGAGTCACAATTGTGGTCAGATCAGATACTGACTGGTTTTCTGTTCCACGCACCCTACCTTTTTTTCAAGGTATCTGTGACTAACTGATGCATATCTGTATTCCCAGTCATGTGAAATCCATAGATTAGGGCCTAATTTATTTATTTAAATTGACTGATTTCCTTATATGAACTGTAACTCAGTAAAATCTTTGTAATTATTGCATGTTGCGTTTATGTTTTTGTTCAATGTAGTATTATAAATGGAGATAAACTTACTGTATGAAGTTGTCTATGCTTTTCTTTCAGACCCAACCCTTAAAAAAAAGAAGAGAATTCCATCTTCAGTCATAAGGTCAGGTTAGTTTTGTGTTAACTGTTCTACAGTTATGGTTGGGGCAAAGGTGATATTTACAACAAAGCTGCAAAAATCCCTTCTGCCCAGAGTGTAAATATTTTCAGTGGAATAACTACTTTGTTTAGTCTTACCAGGGATAACAATAGTCTTGAGAGGGCGAACCACCACCCCCTGGGTAGGGTACTGCAGGGGACTGTTGGCTTCTGCTATAACAAGGAGGTCTGCGGGAGTCTGGTACCTGCAGCCAACATGGAGAAGTTAGCCAGACTAGAAATGAGCGCAAGCTAAAGTATGATGGTGTAATGTACTTTTTATTTTGTACCTTTATTTTAACAGGAAGACATATTGAGACCTAGGTCTCTTTTACAAATGCACCCTGTATACACAACACACACGAACATCAAGTTGAAATGTATTTTGAATTTTGTTCCAGCTATATGGTGCATTAAAACTAAAAGCAGCATTGTAAACACGTCATGTACATCACATATTTTATGTTGGATGTTGGCCTCAATCGACGGAGAGAAGGCAAAGAACGGTGGGCCCATAACTTGAAAACAGTGGGGAGTTGCAGTATATAGTTGCAAGGTGCACAGCAAAGCAAATCACTAAATTGTAATGCACTGCAAAGCACAGCACAACACTTCATTGTACTGTACAGTTACCTCTGCTGAAAGCTGTTGTACTCCTGCTGCCTGCGACTTTTCACCTGGGCCAGCTTTGCCTCCTGGAAGGCTGTGTGGAAGTCATCCTGGGCCCAGACACGGGGGAACAGCACTTGGGCAAAAGGCAGGTCGATGGCAGGCTTCTTATCTGCCTCACACACACATCCGTTCAGTGCCAGACGCCTGAATGAGATTAATGAAGAGCATTGTGGACAGGATGTAAGAGTATGGGACAAAATAAGTCACTATTAGTGCAATGGAAACCATGCAGCTTGATTTGATTGAGTCGAATCGGGAAGTAGTTCGAAATGTGAAACACAATGAGGAAAATTGTAATTGGACCTGGAATTTCAGTTTGACCGAATTTAAATGGTATTGTCCCCCACGTGGAACTATATATTAACCACCTATAGTGGATTGACTAAACAACTAAGTTACATAATAAATAAATAAAATGTACGTTTTAGCTAGAGATATCTGTTTTTTGTTCTTTGCATTGGCTGCGTCTCAATCTACCACATCCGCCGATGTCGCACTTCCGCATCTGCGATGAAAGGTAGCAGCGCTAGTTTGTCAGGTCATGAAACATCCCGACAATCAGTCCTCTCGCGAAAACGTCTGTAGCGTCCAAATGGGTTTGGCCTGCACTAATGGGACTCCACTATGGAAAGGGGAGATTCTCACTAACACGATGCAGTTCTCCGTTTTATGACCCCCACAAGTGTCACATGACTCTGAAGGAAACCAGTACCCATTTAAAACAAATAATGGAAGAATGAAGGTAGGTTTGTGCCCACCCCCAAAAATGGGTTAAAAATTTGTAAAAAATAAAAATGTATATGCAGTGTATGTATATATATATATATATAACAAAAATAATACAAAACAAGGTTTTGTATTATCTATTTTTTGCCTGTCCTTTTTGCCATTTATGAATGTGTAATACATGTGTTATACCATTTGTCCATATGAACTCACCCTGCCACACTTTCCTTCAGGACATATGGGATATTGTCATAACTATTCTGGACATTTTGCAGCCTCTCCTTCAGAACCTTCTGTGCCTTGTTGCTCTGACCTGGTCCCACGTCAACAGTGGTGGTGGCCCTTAGAGTCCAGTAGCGGAGGAGGGCGAACAGTAGCAGTGCTGATAAAATGACGAGGAATGTTTTCTTCTGAATGAGGCAGCGCATCATGGAGACAGTCAGACACCGATCGATGTGACTAAAGGACAGATCGGACCAATAAGACACTAGTCAGTCATGTGTTTCAGACCTGGGTTGAAATACATGGGTATTTTATTATTATTTGCTATTGAAATACTTATTTTCTATGTATCTTAATCATTTCAAATAATGTGGCACAAAACCACTGTTTCTATTGGATGTATTTGAAAGAATTTTCAAATAACTTCCTATGATGGCCTTCTATTTGAAAATATGTTCAAATACATTGTTTCAAATACCAAAACAGGCAATATGTATTTTCAAATAGATGCTAATACTTTAAGTGTATTACCAAAGGACCTCAACCCCATTGAACACCTTTAGGATGAATTGGAACGAATGGTCTGTTCTATATCTTCAAAAAAATTTGAAATGTACAACAATGACATTAAAATGTTTAATGGTATTTTTCATTTGTTTCATATGAAATATAATTTCCACTACACTGTCATTACCACAATGGTACATATTTTTGAGGCAAAGGTGTATTAAATTACAATTGATATTGATGATTTTTCCCATATGTGAACCTTATATGCTAGTTCTTAAGATAATTTCTAAAGTAATGTAACATATTACGAGTTTGATGTGGTAAATACATGTTTTTGAGTATCATCAAGGCAGTTATGGAAATGTAGACATGACCATGATGAATGCATATAATTAAGAAAACTTCGAAATAGTAAAAAAAATACATGAAAAAAATACAATTCATGGGAAATATTATATATATATAATGATATATTTCTGTAATTTCCTTTAAAACAAAAAAAGCAAATTTTATGACTTGGTGGTAATGACATTTCCCCTCGGGTATTTGAGGAAACCGATACAATTCTTGATATTCTTAAATAGTATGATCTCAGCCACTATTAGATCTTGTTTCTGAACAGAGTGAAGAAAATATTCAGATAGATATAAAGCAGTTTCAAGAGGTTTCATTTTCCAAAACACTGAACATCTCAAAGTGCGCGTATTTGCAAAATCAACCATACAGAAACAGGATATAGCTAACGTTCCATGATAGCTAAACAGACTTGTTCCCACACCCATGAGCCCTTCCGGCTCAAGGCTACTTAAATTCTTAATTAGAGTTTAGCCTAAACACCGTTTACCTGCATGTGCACACTCTGTTCAGTTAATTTGCTATTTTATTATATTCTGTTCTTAGAGCTTGACTGAATAAAGATCCGTGGATTACACAGACATTTTTTTCTCAGAAATAATGACACCTGACATTAACAGTGACTAATATTTGTTGTATCAGAAATTAACTGTCACTGGTGTTGTCACTTCAAATGGGAAAGGGTCATCATCTTTTACAGGGAATGATAGGATGTGAAATTATATATATGGTATGACATTGGCAGTGTCAACGTGACGTTAATATTGTGCCGTAGGCTAATACAGATAACAAATGTAGTTTATATTGTGGACCAGAAGAGAGTCAGTCCGCACCCACTTGAATGTAGTAGTTTACCGTAAGACTCAAGAAGACATAATGGAACAAAACATGCAATTTAATCTTATTGTAATAATAGTCGTTGTCAATGTTTAAACAACTGGTCAAATTTAGTTGATCAATTGTTAATCAAGTTTTTTATACGAGTGAAGTCTACCCATATATAAAAAAAACATGACGGCTGCGACTGTTTGTTTGTTCGAAATGCTGAGATCTTTTGCTATCGGTAAAATGAATGATGTAACAAACGGCGGCGGAAACGCCTTTATGAGCAAATATTGATATAAGATTCATAAAATCGAAGTAAAATTGAATTCACGCTATGGTCCTCCCACTACGACTTTGGAAACCATGCAGTTTATTAATGAAATCATTTATAATGAACTTCACAGGGTGTTGAAAGTGCACGGTGATCTTGATGATCCTTTCCAATAGCCTAAACATCGAGGGTCTGATTCTGGTGACATGATAATCGACTCTTGACAGCTTTGACAAATAAAAATATCACCGCTCTTATCTATAATAATTTCTTCATGTAGATCAGCCTACACGTACTGTATTTACCAGCTGTTGCCTAATGCGCACATAAACATTTCTTATTCAGGGCAACATAAACATTAAAAAAAAACTATCCGTAGAGTTGAAAATGTGATAGAAACACATTGAACGTCGCAGAAAGGAATGGACATATTTAAAGTAGACTAGTCTAATAGGTTAAAGTGTTACCATCGAATAGGCACACATTTCGATCATTTAGATGCAGTAGAAACGTACCTGTCAAAATGGTTTAATTTAGCGCGCTGCTGTCACAGTTTCAGGTGCGTGCCCTTTCAAGTATAGTTGAAGTAGGCGATCTGTTGAAAGTCCTCTCCTGCCACTTCCTATACACTTAGGTTGGAGTCATTAAAACTCGTTTTCAACCACTCCACAAATTTCTTGTTAACAAACTATAGTTTTGGCAAGTCGGTTAGGACATCTACTTTGTGCATGACACAAGTAATTTTTCCAACAATTGTTTACAGACAGATTATTGTACTTATAATTCACTGTATCACAATTCCAGTGGGTCAGAAGTTTACATACACTAAGTTGACTGTGCCTTTAAACAGCTTGGAAAATTCCAGAAAATGATGTCATGGCTTTAGAAGCTTCTGATAGGCTAATTGACATAATTTGAGTCAATTGGAGGTCTACCTGTGGATCTATTTCAAGGCCTTACCTTCAAACTTTGCTTGACATCATGGGAAAATCAAAAGAAATCAGCCAAGACCTCAGAAAAAAAATTGTAGACCTCCACAATTCTGGTTCATCATTGGGAGCAATTTCCAAATGCCTGAAGGTACCACGTTCATCTGTACAAACAATAGTACGCAAGTATAAACACGATGGGACCGATTATTGTACTTATAACTCACTGTATCACAATTCCAGTGGGTCAGAAGTTTACATACACTAAGTTGACTGTGCCTTTAAACAGCTTGGAAAATTCCAGAAAATGATGTCATGGCTTTAGAAGCCAGCCATCATATCGTTCAGGAAGGAGACGCATTCTGTCTCCTAGAGATTAACGTACTTTGGTGTGAAAAGTGCAAATCAATCCCAGAACAACAGCAAAGGACCGTGTGAAGATGCTGGAGGAAACAGGTACAAAAGTATCTATATCCACAGTAAAACAAATCCTATATCGACATAACCTGAAAGGCCGCTCAGCAAGGAAGAAGCCACTGCTCCAAAACCAGCATAAAAAGCCAGACTACGGTGTGCAACTGCACATGGAGACAAAGATTGTACTTTTTTGGGAAAAATAGAACTGTTTGGCCATAGTGACCATTGTTATGTTTGGAGGAAAAAGGGGGAGGCTTGCAAGCCGAAGAACACCATCCCAACCGTGAAGCACGGGGGTGGCAGCATCACGTTGTGGGGGTGCTTTGCTGCAGGAGGGACTGGTGCACTTCACAAAATAGATGCCATCATGAGGAATGAAAATGATGTGGATATATTGAAGCAACATCTCAAGACATCAGTCAGTTAAAGCTTGGTCACAAATGGGTCTTCCAAATGGACAATGACCCCAAGCATACTTCCAAAGTTGTGGCAAAATGGCTTAAGGACAACAAAGTGAAGGTATTGGAGTGGCCATCACAATGCCCTGACCTCAATCCCATTGAAAATTTGCGGGCAGAACTGAAAGAGCATGTGCGAGCAAGGAGGCCCACAAACCTGACTCAATTTCACCAGCTCTGTCAGGAGGAATGGGCCAAAATGCACCAAACATATTGTGGGAAGCTTGTGGAAGGCTACCTGAAACGTTTGATCCAAGTTAAACAATTTAAAGGCAATGCTACCAAATACTAGTTGAGTGTATGTAAACTTCTGACCCACTGGGAATGTGATGAAAGAAATAAAAGCTGAAATAAATCATTCTCTCTACTATTATTCTGACATGTCACATTCTTAAAGTGGTGATCCTAACTGACCTAAGACAGGGAATTTTTACTAGGATTAAATGTCAGGAATTGTTAAAAACTGAGTTTAAATGTATTTGGCTAAGGTGTATGTAAACTTTCGACTTCAACTGTACCTGGGCATCAGCATCTGAGCAGACTAGTAGCCGGAGGGCCATTCTAGCGGACTGGCACTTATTGTTAATTATTTATTCAGGTGTGGTATTTGCACTCATACTACATTAACTGTTTGATAGCTTATTGTATAGCATGGTGGTACAAGTGTGTTTAACTAACATTCAAGACACTGTAGCTAAACAGACTAGTACCCAGAATGCGTTATTGTACTTTACTTTGTACAAGGATTTGTTAAAAATGTTTCTAATCTGAAAACTGGCAACCTAGAATGGCATGCTTTGAAATATTTAATTTGAGAGAGAGCATTTACCTTAATGATAATAATATGAATAATGATAATAATAATTGATTGCATATATAACGTTTTTTTATCCGGTCTCGAATTCCTTACCTGCTTATTCACATTTGTCGGTCACATTTTATTGTTCCCTGTTCCTCTCATCAGACAATATTTGACATTCAATCAGTAAAAGATTCTGGAACTTTATAGGTTCTGTAATGTGGCCTTATCAAGACTCCAGATAACAAGGAGTTGGAGGCATTAAAGGTTATCTACTTATAGACAATAATAGGAAACCTTCTTACTTGGCTCTAGTAGCCAAAAATGATATGGACTCAACAAGCATGTTCTGTATAAAAAAACTAAACACATTCAAACACATAGGTACACCTGCTGATGTGAAGGGTACATACAGTGGGGCAAAAAAGTATTTAGTCAGCCACCAATTGTGCAAGTTCTCTCACTTAAAAAGATGAGAGAGGCCTGTAATTTTCATCATAGGTACACTTCAACTATGACAGACAAAATGAGGAAA
>QNTS01005624.1:10542-20780 GCA_003317085.1 Hucho hucho
GGGAGCCTAGCCTAAGATAGGTCTTATGTTGCCCTAGATGGCCTGCCCATGGAACTGTATGTGCAAGGTTGAGAACAAGTGGTCTACATGTAGATGGCACCACTAACTTCCTGCTATCTGCTTCTGACCCAAGGTAGAGTATGTGGTTGTCTACTGTGTAAATTCCCCCACATGAAGATTGGCTGTCCCCAGCAAAGGCCTTGTCAAACAAACATTTCAACGTTGCGTCAGACTTCTGCAGTGTAGCAAGATTTCGTGGAACATCCCATTGCACCTCTAACCCAGACACATCAGCAACAGGTACAGGGGTCCCCACATACTTCTCAAGACACCGCTGGCGGCGTGACTTTCTGGGCCCTTTGGTTCCCCCCTCACACAGACTATCACACAAGTCAGGCAGAGGTTGTAAACCAGCTTTGGCCTGGGCACGAGTGACAACTGAACATGACACATGAACATCAGACTGGCAAACTGACTGCTCATATAGCTGACCCCCCAAACTTCCCAACAGATCAGAGAGTACAGGCACATCCCTCCCCAAAATCATCTCAAAAGGTAGCTTCTCCATTATCCCAACTTTGAGTAGGTATTTCTGACCCTGAATCTCATCTGTAAGTTCAGCTGTGGGCTGCTGCGACTGGTCACCGTGGACACATTGGATCAGTGTCTGGTAACCGTAATCAATGTCATTACCAGGTACATTACATTTTCTGATCAACGACAGGGAACTGCCGGTGTCAATCATCGCAGTAAGACTTTTACCATTCACTTTTACCGGTACCAAGCCTGACCCTTCCCCACTGTCTATTCTGAACACCATCCCTCTCTCTGGGCACATAACAGTAACCTGAGAGCTTGGATTTACGTAGTGGACACATTGAAGCTTTGTGTCCCTGCTGTCGGCAGTAAAAACAGGTCAGACCCCTCCCATCAGAGCGAACTGCATGATCCCTTACCTCCCTCCTCCCAGACACATAGCCCCCAGAGTTACCTCCACCATCTCTGAAATTCCTTGGAGCGGGTGTTGCAGGTCCTGGTGGTCCCCCTTTACGAGCATTAAGGTACTGCAGTGCAAGCTTGGCTGCCATAAGCCCATCCTTGGGCTCATGCTCTCGGACCCAGGTTCAAATGTCGTGTGGTAGAACTTGTAGAAGTTGCTCGAGGATGATGACCTCTCAGATCTCATCCTGTGTCTTCTCCTCCGGTCAAACCCATCGCCGGTATAGACCCTTGAGGCGGTGGTACGTCTCCGTCGGTGACTCACCTGATGGCGTCGATGCAGCTCTGAAGCGTTGACGGTAGGTCTCCGGGGAGATGTTGAACTTCACCAGCAGCGCTTCCTTCAAGCCCTTGTAGACGTTAGACAACCCCTCATCTATTGCTGTGTAAGCCTCTAAGGCCTTGCCCGTGAGTAATGGGATAAGCCTGCAGGCCCACTCTACCTCCGGCCACCGCCACGTCTTGGCCATGCGCTCAAACCTCAGCAGGTACTTTTCCTTCCTCAGGAATGCTGGAACATGGACGTTAACACTGCTGGACTGGTCTGATGCTGGGGCTGGCCTCATCACTGCTTGGGGATCCTGCTGTGGAGTTGAAGTCCCTGCTGCGTTGAGCCTTTGTCGTCCTGGTGTTGGCAGACCCAATCTTGGGCTCTCACTGACGAGTTCTGCCTGGTGAGGAGCTGTCAGGATAGATTGGAGGCCCCGGAACTCCTGCTTGAGGTCTTCGTCCCTCCTCTCCAGGCAGGTGAAAGTTGCTGGAAAAGGGCTACCATGGTTGGGTGTGGTTCTGGTCCCCCAACTGCTCCTTCAGTCAGCTGGTCTTTTATGGCTGTATCTGCCGGTTCAACCGGTGGCTCAAGCAGTTCTGGTTGTGTTTGGCCCCTTGGTCGGGCTCCTAGTTTTTCATAATTTACCTCTTCACCAGACGATTCCATGGTATTTCACCCCGTTTCAAATTTATGTACCTTTTCTGACAGTTGATGCTGCTGCTGAGAATGCAATCCTGTACACGTTCCCTTACATCTCTTTTTGGAATTCACTGACTTGCGGTGCGCCATCCCACTTCTGACACCATATGTCACAGAGTAGGCCAGAAGGCCAAACTGAAAAACCTAACCTCCATCAAAACAAAAAGTTGGCGGAGCCGCAACAGTTCTTCTGTGCAAGGGTGTTTATTTACAAAGTGATTTGCGAAAAAACAACAACAGTACTGCCATCAAAAGTATACATTACGGGGACAGCTTAAAACCATGATGCCCCATCCAGAGCTGAAAGAGAGGCTCCTTTTGTTGCGGAAGCCCCTCCCCTCAGAACATAACCCAGCACTAATTAATTAAGCGATTATCTTCATTAAGCTATTACCTTTATCAAAGCCTACATACATTGAGACACGTTTTTCAAGATACCATATACTAATCTAACATTTACAAAATCACATCACTACTGACATGGTCTTTCAATATGCCAATTGACATTAATGAGCCATTAGGGTCAGGCACTACAAAGTCAGCCCAATTGCTTAGCTCGGATCCTTATTAATTATAATTGGATGAAATAATGTATCACTAGCCACTTTAAACAATGCCATTTATATAATGTTTACATATCCTACATTACTCATCTCATATATATATGTGTATATACTGTACTCCATACCATCTACTGCATCTTGCCTATGCCGTTCGGCCATCGACTCAAATCTCTAGCCACTTTAAACGATGCCATTTATATAATGATTGCATATCCTACATTACTCATCTCATATGTATATACTGTACTCCATACCATCTACTGCATCTTGCCTACGCCGATCAGCCATCGCTCATCCACATATTTATATGTACATACTCGTATTCGTTCCTTTTTCTCTTGTGTGTATAAGGTAGTTGTTGTGAATTTGTTAGATTACTTGTTAGATACTACTGCATGGTCGGAACTAGAAGAACAAGCATTTCGCTACACTCGCATTACCATCTGCTAACCATGTGTATGTGACAAATAAAATTTGATTTGATTTACACGCTAAAGCTATGTTGCACTTGCTGATTTCTGACTGTTTCATCCAGACATCATTGGTACCGACGTGGATAACAATATCTCTATACTCTCTACACTCGCCAGTTTTAGCATTAGCCAGTACCATCTTCAGATTAGCCTTAACGTCAGTAGCCCTGCCCCCTGGTAAACAGTATATGATTGCTGGATGATTCGTTTCAAGTCTAATACTGCAGGTAATGGAGTCGCCAATGACTATGGTTTTCAATTTGTCAGAGCAAATGGTGGGAGGCTTCGGCATCTCAGACCCCGTAACGGGAGGAGTAGAGACCAGAGAAGGCCCGGCCTCTGACTCCAACCTGTTGCTTAATGGGGAGAACCGATGGAAAGTTTGTCGGCTGAATGAGCGACACGGGTTGAGCATTCCTACAGCATTTCCTTCCAGAAGCCATGAGAAAATTGTCCGGCTGCGGGGACTGTGCGAGGGGATTTAAACTACTATCTCTACTTACTGGTGGCACAGACGCGGTTTCATCCTTTCTTACACTTAAATGACCCTTGCCTATAAAAATATAAACGATAATAAAAAGTAAAAACCGTGAAGTTGGCAGGTAGCAAAGTAAGGTCAGCAACAAACCGCACAGCAGCACGTAAATAAGTCGGCATGCCTCTCTTGGGTTCCTGCTGGGTCATAGTGTGCCTACTAGAGGGGGTGGTGTATGGTGTTTGAATGACGAGCTACTAAAAGAAGAAAAATATATTGATATGATTGCCAATTGTATTAAACAGAGAAATGTTGAGTGATTTTAAATGTGTTAATATTGCATTGTGGTGGGAGGGTCTAAAAGAGTAGATTAGAGGGTTGAGTGTTGACTGTGCAAGACGGAGGAATTTATTTTTAAGAGGGAGCGGATTGCTTTGAATAAACAACTTGACATTGAGCTGGAAAAAGTTGATACGTTGGAGGGTGATGATGTGGCATGCTTTATGGAAGCTCAGGCTGCTGTACATAACTTTGCAAAGAGTGCATGTATGGGGCAATGGGTAGCGATCAAGGCTGTAGTGAGGAGGTTTTAGGTTTTATTGATGCTAAATTATCCGATGCTGAACGAAAAATGTATGACAGATGACGGTTAAGGAGAAACAGTAATAGACATTAAAGTCTGGGATCAGATGGGCTGACAAGTGAGTTTTATCATCAATTTGTGCATAGTTTAGCACCTGTATAGATACATGGAACAGTGACAGGTAGTTCCAGAATCATTGGCCACAGGATTTTTAAATATTATGAAAACAAATGGAGTAGGGAAAAGCTGGAACATTTTAGGCCTTTACGGAATACTGATAAGATTTTGGCAAAGGTTTTCGCTAACCGTGTTAATAAAGTGATGGGGAGGATCATATCTGAGTCAGACGTACAGTATTCCGGGGAGGGATATTATGGATATTACTTGTACAATAAGAGATGTTGTTTGACATATGACTGTTGAGGGAGGCATAGTGTTTAGCCTAGATTTGAACAAGAACACTAACTTGTGAAGGGTGAAAGTAGGCATGTGAGGGATGTAATGGAGATGCATGGATGAAGGTAAAACATTTGTAAGTGTTGAAGGGTGCACCTAATCAAAAACAATCACCCAGCTCACAAAACAAAATGGTGCTTGTGGGGGGAGAGAGAACTGGGCACCAGGACCTTTTATCTCCTAGTTGATCCCAAACCCAGGTGCAACTTGTCACCTTAACGACCCAATCAGCTCCACCTGTCCCCAATCTGCAAATATAAACACAAACACAGAGAAGGAGGCAGGGAAACTGAGGGGGTTGTAATACCCCATCCCATAAAAATCAGGAACTAACAAGGACCCAAAAACAAAACCCACAACCACACAAATACGCCAATACAACTGATCAAAAACCATAAGAAAGGTTCAGACACAAATACTATACAAACCATAAAGGTAAGAGGCCCACGATACCAAAGCAACCAAATCACCTGACCCCATCCAACCTCAGAAACCACAGTACCTGGAAGCAACAACTTAAGAGAAATACACAGAGACCAAGCGACAGGAGAGCAGAAGCCAGAGCAACAGGAAGGACAAAATTAACGCCGTTCAGACCACCAACTAAAATAAAATTAAAAAAACAACGAAGACGTCCGAAGGTCGACTAAATCGTTGCACGGGAAAGCGCATCAGCCACCACATTATCCACACTATTTACATGTCGTACATCCAAATGGAACGCCTGCAGGAACAAACACCAGCGTATAATCCTGCAATTTGGGCAAAGCATGGTGTGCAGGAAAGTAAGGGGGTTGTGGTCAGTGTAAACCACAATAGGGACCACACATATACCTCAAAATGCTGCAATGCCCAGATTAAAGCAAGGGCCTCCTCCTTCTGCACTGAATAATTCAACTGATAGTTATTTCTCCTGAAAATTTAACAGCTAACAGGATGTTCAACACGGCACCTGCCCCTACATTACTGACATCCACATATAGGCTGAAGGCAGTTCCAATCATGGGGCAGCCATCACAGGGTCAGAGCTAAGAAGTAGTTTCACATTTTCAAAAGCACTCTGACGGCAGGAAGACTAGATTAAATCAGCCCTCTTCTTAAACAGATCAGTCAAAGGTGCTACAACCATGGAGAAGTTGAAGCAAAACCCCCAATAATACCCAACAATACCTAGGAAACGTTGCAGCTCCTTCTTGGTGGTGGGCGGTGAAAACCGATCGATAGCGACCACTTTAGCCCGCACCGGGAGAACACGACCCTGCCCGACCACTCTGCCGAGGTAGGTCACTGTTGCCTGGGCAAACTCACATTTGGCTAAGCTCACAGTGAGACAAGCCTCAGCCAAACGTTCAAACAGAATCCGTATCTGCACCAGATAGCGATCCCAAGCGTCACTATAAAACAACCACATCATATAGATAAACAGCACAGCCTTTAAGGCCAGAGATCACCCTATTCATAAGACGCTGAAACGTAGCAGGAGTATTGCGTAGGCCTAAACTCCTGAAGGAATAATAAAAGCAGATATTTCACGAGCTCTTGATGACAAAGGCACCTGCCAGTAACCCTTCAGCAAATCAAACTTGCTGAAAAACCGGGCAGCACCAACCTGGTAAACTCAATCTTCCATCCGTGGGAGTGGGTAACAGTCAGGTTGTGTCACACTAAACTTCCGGTAGTCAGTGCAAAATCTAAGAGAACCATCTGGCTTGCTCACCAAGAGACACGGGGAGGCCCAACAGGTGAATGATGGTACAGCGATATCATTAACTAGCATGTACTTAATCTCTGAGTCCAAGTGATGTAGCTTCTCCAATGAGAGACGATAAAAAATGTTTAATAGGGACAGCATCCCCAACATCAATATCGTGCACTGCCAAATGTGTACGAGAAGGTGTGTCAGCAAAACAAGACTGAAAATCAGTGATCAAGTCAGTTAACTCTGCTTGACAATCAGACAGGTGACCCAACAAACTCTCCAAGTTTGCAAGGGACTCTGAATTCAACCTACCCTGCAAAATACCACCATCAGGGCCCGGCGCCCCCTCTTCATCACATTGCATATAAAGGTGAAGTGGCTGACCTCAGATCAACGGATTCCACCAAAAGAACAGGACTAACCATGTCAGTTTTAGCACATAGTTCTGATTTAGCCAATTCAGAAGACAAACGAGGCCGTCATTGAAAATAAGAATGTGTTCTTAACTGACTTGCCTAGTAAAATAAAGCCCCAAAAAAACAAAAAATAAATTAATAAAAATAATAGGTCTTTAAACCGCTCACATTTAAACTAACAAAAATAATATTTGGTTCCATGAAAACAATTATAAAATCAAATCAACTATCCCCCATAACTAAACCCCAACAAAACCAACAACAAACAGGAGGCTCACCCGATGCTCCCCTACTCCATCTCCATCAGCAGGGACGCTATCTCTCCTCCCGACGTCCCCCCGTCCTCCTCCAACCCAGGATGCAGGAATGGTGTTAGGCTCCTGAGTGCCCTGCATCCTGGGTTTACCACCACAACCCTCCATTCCCCCCTCTCCATAGCTGGCCCCATCTCCCCAAACAGGAATTGGGATTCTGGGGGTAATGGCACCTGAGTACCGAACCTGGTCTTAGCCAAATGGCCGAGAAGCGATAACCCACAAATTGACCCCTGCACCCGGGGGGCTCGGCACACCTCATCGGTTCATCAAAAGTTGGCTCCTCCCCACCCAAACTTTCCCTGGCGACAGGCAAGTGTTTTTTTTTTTAAGTCGCCAATGCGTCTTCAACTTCTTTGGGAGCAGCACACGAGGTGACCGTTTTGGAGAGCCTGGCATGCCCAAAGTAAAATGCCTCCCATTCAGGCCCAGAAAATAGGATATGCACATATTTAGTACCATTGGATAGGAAACCCTCAGAATTTTCTAAAAGTGTTAACATTTTGTCTGTGAGTATAACAGAACAGATATGGCAGTCAAAAACCCGAGGAATTTCATCCTGGAAAAAGTGGTTTTGACAGATTGCCTCATTTAGAACCCCTCCCTTATGAAAATGCCCATATAAGGGCATATGAATGCAGTACCTCTCGCTTCCTCTGGATGTCAACAGTCTCGAGAAAGTGTTCTGATTCTTTTTAGATACTTTTAGAGCAGAGAAGAAGACGAACAAGGAAGTGTCAATACAAGTAAATGCGCGCTCCCGGCTGGCACGCTCTGTGTTTTTTTCCTTTCTTATCGCCCAGTTTATATTCCGGTTGAAATATTAAACTATTTATACATAAAAGTGTTCCTAAGGATACATTTAAAATTATGTTTGATTGTTATGGGACAAGTTTATAGGTATAAGTTGAACGAGTTCTCTTCACGTTTCAATGGACGATTGGAGGCTCTATTTTCTCATTATAACGCGCCAACCAAACGGAGATTTATGGATATAATACATCACTTTTTCTAACAAAAGAACCATGGATTGTCTTCGTTGGACACTTGGGAAGCCCTCAGCAGAAGTTCTTCAAAAGGTAATTGATTTGTTTTCGCTGTGAAATGTGTTTTCTGTGAACCGTGAAGGCTTATGAATTTATGGTAATGGAAAAATAGTTAGGTGCTACCCTCAAACAATCAAATGTGGTGCTTTCGCCGTAAAGCCTTTTTGAAATCTGACAACGCTGTGATATTGCCAAGAAGCAGAGCTTTTGATGACTATGAAACACTTGTATATTGATGCATGTTTAAAAATTCAACTTTTGGATTTTGAATTTGGCGCCTTGCATTTCACCGGGTAGTGTTTTCCCCCCACCGCTCCCGAAGAAGTTAACCATTCTCGACTGTACCAGTTTGTGTATATATCTATATGTAGCGTGGTTCGTTTTGCGTTGTGTAATTTAATGATTACACTGCCACAACTGGAGGACTGCTTGTTGGATTTTTATTTGCCCTGTTGTGTGAGGAGGTAGCAGGGCTGAGGGGGAGTTTGGAATTCAGCCAGAGTGAAATTCTCACGCTCCAAAGCGAAAACAAGACACTCACAGCCAAGGTAAAAATCCACGATTCCAACATGGATTGTCTACTCAGGGAAAACAGGGTGATGAACGAGTCGCTACTAGACATGCAAACATCTCATTTTTTCTGGGATTCCTGAGGATTTCATCCAATAATCCAGAGGGCGCGATCAGACAATTCATGCAATCCACCTTGAAACTTTCTATAGAGACTGTAAACAAGGTGGCTTTCCACCGAGTCTTAATGATCAATTTCCAAGGAAGATAAACAAACGTCGTAAGACTGTATCCGGTACAAAGACAACAAAGGAAGGATGGTAGGCGAGCCTTTATCATTGTGGACAAACTCTTTATAGATAGACAGCTATTCCGAGACAGCTCCATAACACCGTGGCTGTACTAAATTCTACAGGGACTTTCAGGTTACGAAAAAAAAGAAGGTATGGGAACTGTAAAAATATCTGAACATTATGAAGTGGATATGAACACACAAATATGAACATCCTTAGATGAAGGAAAATTTAGATCTGAATGTGCAAATAGTCAGATCCTTTTGAATATGAAAGAGATTTGGCTCATTAATCTATATGGTGCAATTCAGGATGATCCACACTTCTTCGGAAACATTTATACCAATTTATTGAACTTACAGGCAACAAATGATCTAAACATTATGGTAGGAGACTATAATACACAGTGTTAAGTACCTCAATGGACCGTAAAGGAAATCACTCTGCAAACTATCATCACCATGCCCTTAAGGAAATCACAAATATTATGGACACATTAGAAATAGTGGATATTGGAGACTAAAAAACACAGACCTAGTGAGATATACATGGAGGAGACTTAACCAAGCTAGTCGTCTTGACTACTTTCTTGTCTCTTTCTCTCTTTCATCAAAGGTTAAAAAGGTTTTAATAGGAGACAGAATGCGATCGGATCACCATCTAACTGGCATTCACATAACACTTATAGATTTTCCACGTGGACATTGGAAATTTAATCAAAGTTTACTGGAGGACAACTTATTTATAACTGAATTTTTCCAGTATAATATAGGTTCTGCAAATCTCCTTATTGTTTGGGATACCTTTAAATGTACCTTCAGAGGTCATTCAATTCAATATTCATCAATAATAAAAAAGCAGTTTCTGGCTAAAGAGACAAGACTAACAAAGGAAATCCATGAACTAATAGTACAGGTAGATAGCAATAAAAACAATACTACAGAGATACAAAATAAGTTAGAGGAACTAATTCAAGAACAATCTAATGTAATCTATTTCAAAAATAAAGCAAACTGGATGGAATATGGAGAAAAATTCTTCCTGAATCTCCAATACAGGAACGCTAACAAAAATAATTTGCAGAAACTCGTTACTGTCACGTCCAGGCCTGAGTTACAGGCTGGCGTGTTTAGTTTAGTTTTTGGTTTAGGAGGGTTTTGAGTTCTAGGTTGTTCATTTCTATGTTGGGGTAATGGTTCCCAATTAGAGGCAGCTGAGTGTCGTTACCTCTAATTGGGAACCATATATATGTTTGTGGTTTTCACTGGGGTTTTTGTGGGTCATTGTTTCATTGTTCATTGTTTGGTTGGTGTGTTTAATGTACACCGTAGTTACGATCTTCGTTTTGTTATTTATTTTCCCAGTTACGTCGATAAATAAATATGTATACTGGAAGCATCGCTGCGTCTTGGTCCGTCACTAAAGGAGATCGTGACAGGTA
>QNTS01005624.1:37739-58556 GCA_003317085.1 Hucho hucho
CCGCGGCTAGCGGATGGGCCTTCAGGGGACGTCGCGACGGAGGAGCCTGTTGAAACCCCTCGGGCGGATTACGTTGGTAGACCAGTCGTGATGGAATCGGTGGGGCTCCGTGTCGGCAGTAAAAGGGGTCCAGGCCAATTGGCAAAATATGTATCGTAGCCGGAAGATGGGGCTAGCACGAGGCTAGTTCCAGGCTCACTGGTGCTTGCTTCGGGACAGAGACGTTAGCCAGGGGGTAGCCAATCGGATAGCAGCTAGCTAGCTGCGATGATCCAGGTGAAAAGGTTCAGAGCTTGCGGTAGGAAACCGGAGATGTGGAGAAAAAGCAGTCCAGGATGCTTTGGGTTGAATCGCGCTGTGCAGACTGGCAGGAGTTGACCGGGCTAAGGTTAGCTGATGACCGCTTGCAGTGGCTAACTGACTACTAGCTAGTAACCAGTTAGCTGTCTATTTTCTGTTGGGGGTTCTAAAGTATAGAAAATAGCAGATCCATACCACATTGGGTGAGGTGGGTTGCAGGAGAGTATGTTGAAACTGAAGTTAAAAATATATACTAAATAATTATGAAGAAAAAAAATATATATATACACGGGACAAAGAAGTCTGAACTGCTACGCCATCTTGGATTCCTCTTCGGGTTGGGATCGGGGTTAGGATGGGGGTTAGGGTTACACAGAACCGCGCATACATTTATTTTGGCCCCCCACACCAAACGCGATCACGACACGCAGGTTAAAATGTCAAAACAAACTCTGAACCAATTACATTAATTTGGGGACAGGTCGAAAAGCATTATACATTTATGCCAATTTAGCTAGCTAGCTTGCACTTGCTAGATAATTGTCCTATTTAGCTAGCTTGCTGTTGCTAGCTAATTTCTCCTGGGATATAAACATTGAGTTATTTTGCCTGAAATGCACAAGGTCCTCTACTCCGACAATTAATCCATACATAAAACGGTCAACCGAATCGTTTCTAGTCATCTCTCCTCCTTCCAGGCCTTTTCTTCTCTTGACTTTACATTGCGATTGGCAACTATCATAAATGAGGTGCATTACCGCCACTGACCTCGTTCGTCTTTCAGTCACCCACGTGGGTATAACCAATGAGGAGATGGCACGTGGGTATCTGTTTCTATAAACCAATGAGGAGATGGGAGAGGCAGGACTTGCAGCGCCATCTGCGTCACAAATAGAACTGACTCCTATTTTAACCCTTGGCAACGCAGACTCTCGTTGGCGCAATAATTGAATAATATAGAATTCAAAATTTATTTTGCAACGCTCGCACACGAGCAGGGTAGTCAGCCTATTAGGTTTTATATTTGGTAGGGTTAAAATACACTTTTGTTTTTTTAGGTGCACAGGCTTATTCCTATGTCTCAATAAAATTCATTCAAATGCATAGATGGCAGCATAGGTTCATAAATAAAATAAATATGGTACTGAGGGAGTCTTAACTTCTTAGGGATGAGCACACGAGGTGACCGTTTTGGAGAGCCTGGCGTGCCCAAAGTAAAATGCCTCCCATTCAGGCCCAGAAAATAGGATATGCACATATTTGGTACCATTGGATAGGAAACACTCTGAATTTTGTAAAACTGTTAACCATTTGTCTGTGAGTAAAACAGAACGGATATGGCAGGCAAAACCCCGAGGAATTTCTGTCCTGGAGAAAGTGGTTTTCACAGAGTGCCTCATTTGGAACCCCTCCCTCATGAAAATGCCCATAAAAGGGCATATGAATGCAGTACCTATCGCTTCCTCTGGATGTCCTTTGTCTCTNAGAAGTTCTTCAACAGGTAATTGATTTGTTTTTGCTGTGAAATGTGTTATGTGTGTGCCACGCTGGCTAATGAATTCATGGCTATGTGAAAAGTATGTGAGGTGCTGTCCTCAAACAATCAAATGTAGAGCTTTCGCCGTAAAGCCTTTTTGAAATCTGACAACGCTGTGATATTGCCAAGAAACAGAGCTTTTGATGAGTATGAAACACTTGTATATTGGTGGATTTTTAATAATTCAACTTTGGGATTTTGAATTTGGCGCTTTACATTTTATCTGGTGGTGTCGGGAGTGGGTCGCTAGCGCCCCAATGATCCCTGAGAGGTTAAAAGCAGTAGCCCAGGCCTCTGGAGGGTCATGAATAAACAAGTGCATGCTCTAAAATCAATCAGACTGTTGGTTTTAGTACTATTTATTAACAGAGAAACCTACACATTATCCATCAATCCATCGTTCTTTTAAAATATACATTTTTCCCCATATGTCGTCGGGCGTAAGGTGTAGAGGGGGTATACCGTGTTCTCCCATTCAGCCAGGTAGATGTCTGCGTAGGCTGGGGCGAACCACTTGCCCATGGCCACGCCTTTGACCTGGAGGTAGATTTTCCTGTTGAACTCGAAGTCGTTGTGTGTCGAGAGCTCCAGTAGTCGCAGGAGCTGGAGGTCGGGTCTTCCTGGTTGTGGGTGGCGGGCTAGGTGTGCCCAGTGTTGCCAACTTAGCGACTTTGTCACTATATTTAGCGAGTATTCAGACCCCTCTAGCAACACATTTTCAAAAAAGCGACTAGCGACAAATCTAGTGATTTTTTTCTGGTGTTATTGGAGACTTTTGGAGACTGACGTGAAAGCACGTATCGTTCTTACTCTTCTCAACGAGCAGCGGCTGCTGCCGTGGGCCCCACCCCCATCCCAAAGCAATCACAGGCGGCCCAGTCCTCACGCTGCAGTCAGAGCAGGAGACGTTCACCCATCCGCGTCCAGACTGCAAATGAATCGCGCATGCGGAAAGCATCCGCTGGCTGATCCCGTCCTGGCTTACATTCAGGGCAGGATGTAATGTAAAATGTTCTTTGTCTAAAATAAATCACTGCACAAAAATAAAATCACTGCATTTGACTCACACAGCCTCAGTGACTTACTCACCTTGTCCACTGTATGTGGGCCTCTCTGTGACATAAGCTAAACATCTAGCTGGCTAGCTCATCATGTCTCAGTCTAAACTGTACACTCAAAAATAGAGAAAGGAGTATGAATCAAACCCTGAATTCAAAGGCTGGTTGAAGCCAATTATTGGAGATGATACACGGGTATACTGCCTGTATTGTAAGGCTGATTTCTACACCAAACTTAGTGATGTAAAAAAACACATGACAACTCAAAAACATACTCAAAAGGCAAAGCCTTATACAGTTCCACCCAAAACAAGCTGCCATTTATGGTTAACCTCTACGGGGTATTCGGAAGTTTGGAGAGTCTGGCATGCCCAAAGTAAAATGCCTGCCACTCAGGCCCAGACACTAGGATATGCACATAATTAGTACTATTGGATAGAAAACACTCTGAAGTTTCTAAAACTGTTAAAATAATGTCTGAGTATAACAGAACTGATATGGCAGGCAACCTTTTTTCTAATGGCTGTCTATGGGATTTGCTGTAACTTAGGTCCCAGGTTGCAGTACCTATGGCTTCCACTAGATGTCAACAGTCTTTAGACAATGTTTCATGCTTTTACCTTGAATAACAACCTTACAGAAGAAGAATATGTAAGTGGATGGAGGAAGTGGCTTTTGTGTTTAGAGCGCGAGACCGTGAGCTCGCTCCTCGGGATTGTCCTTTTCTATCGTTTAGGATATTATCCGTGTGAATTATTATAGTTAATATACATAAAAGTGTACCTAAGGATACATTATAAATTATGTTTGATTTGTTTGGGCAAAGTTGATAGGTAAAATTTGAACGCTTTCTCTTCCCTGTACAATGGGCGAGTAGACGTTGGATTTTCTGAACATAATGCGCCAACCAAATGGAGATTTATGAATATAAACAATGACTTTTTCTAACAAAAAAAACATGGATTGTGTTGCTTGGACATTTCGGATTGCCCTCAGCAGAAGATCATCAAAGGTAAGCGATTTATTTTAGCTCTTTAATGTGTTTCGTGAGACCCGTGCTGGTTATGAAATTATGCTAATGCAAAAAACATGTGAGTTGTTGTCCTCGAACAATCAAATGTTGTGCTTTCGCCGTAAAGCCTTTTTGAAATCTGACAATGCTGTGAGATTGCCAAGAGTCTAAGCTTTTGAAGAGTATGCAACATTTGTATATTGATGAATGTTTTATAATTCTACTTTTGGATTTGGCGCCTTACATTTCTCCGGGTAGTGTCGGGATTGGGGCGCTAGCAATGACATCTCTCCCAATAGGAATACACTAAAACTGCGTCTCGTGTATTGCCAGAAGACATTAGACTCTCCAAGCATATCTGCACCGGTCTCTGGAATCACCTGTATTTGCTACACCCTCTCCATGTCACTCTTCCACTCTCTCCATAGGCATACTCCCCTCATCTTCCTCAGAAGTGAGGTCCATTGTTTGCAAAAAATAAGTTATCCTTTCCCTTCTTAAATTTACATCTATCTTTAGGTTTGTCACACATTAACGATGTTCAAACATTATGGCATGTGATTTCCGGGCATTCCTTAAGTATGTGCCCCGGCTGAATGCATAGTCTACATACCTTCACTTGATTGTCATGGATCACACTGAAGTATCAAATCCCTCGACTGTATTGAATTTTGTTGAATATGGCAAGGATTGCACACTGTCTGTAAACTTCACTTGTCCCGTCTACGTCTGTTCCTGGCCACATCCTACTCTTGATCGGCGTGGTCACCTTCACTTTCCAGCCTTGTAATTTCTCATCTATTTAACCATCCATAATATATGGAGGCAAGTTCAAAAAGGACACCACAAGTTCATTGTCCCCCAGTTCCTTAGCCATGATTTGACAGTTCTTTATCTTTAGCCCGTCCATTAGTCTTTCTTTCCATCTACATGCGACATTGTTACATCATACTTATTTCTGTCTTAAGTTCTACATCCAAGCAATTCCATCGTTGTAATTTTGTCTTCTCCAATGATTTCCACGTTCACCGTCAGTTCTCTCTCATACTTTCTTCTATTCAGTTCTAAATTTGAAATTCGTTTTTCTCTGTTGTCCTTTCTCATCATCGTTAGTATTCTTGATGTCGAAGCCAATGGTGTCCGTCCGGTTATTTTAAGCAGGATCCCCCAAACAGCTCACGCCGTTGGGGGATAATAACGCAAATGTTTAGAAATAAAAAAAACTACACTCACACACAAACTATCAAAGTAAACCTAAAAAAAAAGGCTGGGGCGAACCACTCCCTCTCCCTCAAACACTCAGCCACCTGCTGCTCATCCACTTCCTGAAAATCCAAAAAGGGGCGTATTCAGGATGGTATGGCCGTAAACCATGGAAGAAGAGTTGGATAGACTATTTCAAGTTTATGTAACTCAAGATGTAGAGCAAGTGGAATAGCCATTACATTTTAAAATGGCCATTATATTATTATTGTGTTTAGAAGAGTATACCCGACTGGGCAAAAAGCTTACAGTAGCGGTCTCCCAACCAACTACTAACCAGGCCTGACCCTTCTTAGCTTCCGAGATCAGACGAGATCGGGCTTATTTTTTTTCTCTTTTTATTATGAAGAATGTCATAATAATTTACAAACAAATCACATAAACACCACCAATCCCCTACAGTGTAAAAAATATTGTTCCCCTTTTACTTTAAAAAATCTAGGTAACTATTTGCATCAGCCTTCTAAGTATAATATACTTCGCTTTTAGTGCATTGCAAACAACTAACAGGATCTCAAAAATTCCTTTCATTCAACTTAATTTTATCAGGTTCAGAGCAGTTTTTTTTTGTTTGATCTGGTTAAGTATCGTAATTGATATTCTGTTTAATCTACAAATGTTTTTTGCTCAGTTACTTATGGTACTCAGGTTAGTAAAATGTATTTAAATTTGGTTCCTACTACTCAAATATATACTCACAACTATACTTAAAAAGCTGATACAAATAGTTACCTCAATATACTTGGAATAATTTACAAAAAAATATCATTTCTATACAAGGGAATATGCAAAAAGAAAGTGTTCAACTTCATTTCGAATATAGGTTTTCTTCAAACTTCGATCTCAAATTGCCCCTTAAACCCTACTCCTTAAGTATTTGTGGAGAGCTCATTATTTTGTAATCTGTAAGCATTCTGCGTATAACCACCTTGCCTTCTTAGGTATAGTTACAACCAGATAGCTTGCACCTGACTACAAATAAATTCCGATTTTTACAACTGCATGAAGTTTAGGTGATAGTTCGGGATTAGCACTTTGACCCCACATCTTGTATATTTTGGCAAGAATTCTCTGGTGGTCTGTGTACCCCTTAACAGAAACGTACATGAACGATTTATCTTAATCGACTTTACACAAAGAACAATATGAACTTTAGCTCAAATACAACCTCATTCAAACTGTTTTAGATTAATCAAAACATGGGTTTTCAAAACATACATTGCACATATTGTTACAAAATATATGCCAAATTATCCCTTAAAGAAGTATAACGAGAGCACTGGTTTCAGTCCTAATGACCTTGATTTTGGTCATACTGTGCGTGGTCTTCTTGCTGTATTAACGTAGGATTGGAAGGTGGTTGAGACTCCCCAAAAAGTGTTGTCATATTTTAGTGTTTTGACACCGGTTGTATGTAGCTTGTGCAATGGCTAAAGGAAAAACTAGGTTCCTCTCAGGAGAGGATGAAAAGGTTGTTTGACAAGCGAGCTGAGCCACGACAATTTAGTCCAGGGGACCAGGTTCTGGCCCTGCTGCCCATTGTCGGTTCTCCTTTTCAGACCAAATTCAGCGGCCCATACACTGTGGTTGCCAATTGTCCGATCTGATTGCTACCCCTGAGCAGAGAAAGGCGAATCAGCTCTGCCATATCAATTTGTTAAAGCCCTATTTTTTGTTTGCTTTATTTTACTAGGCAAGTCAGTTAAGAACACATTCTTATTTTCAATCACGCCTCGTTTGTCTTCTGAATTGGCTAAATCTGACATGGTTAGTCCTGTTCTTTTGGTGGAATCCGTTGACCTGAGGTCAGCCACTTCACCTTAACATGCAATGTGATGAAGAGGGGGTGCCGGGCCCTGATGGTGGTATTTTGAAGGGTAGGTTGAATTCAGAGTGCCTTGCAAACTTGGAGAGTTTGTTGGGTTACCTGATTTGATCACTGATTTTCAGTCTTGTTTTGCTGACACACCTTTTCGTACACATTTGGCAGTGGACGATATTGATGTTGGGGATGCTGTCCCTATTAAACATTTTTATCGTGTCTCATTGGAGAAGCTACATCACTTGGACTCAGAGATTAAGTACATGCTAGTTAATGATATCGCTGTACAATCATTCTCCAGTTGGGCCTCCCCGTGTCTTTCAGGAGAAATAACTATCAGTTGAATTATTCAGTGCGGAAGGAGGAGGCTCTTGCTTTAATCTGGGCGTTGCAGCATTTTGAGGTATATGTGTGGTCCCTATTGTGGTTTACACTGACCACAACCCCCTTACTTTCCTGCACACCATGTTTTGCCCAAATTGCAGGATTATACGCTGGTGTTTGTTCCTGCAGGCGTTCCATTTGGATGTACGACATTGTTAGGTTTGAGAATATGTTTCTTTGCTACACAGGAATATGTTTGAGCTAAGGCTGATGAATTGTGGAACAATACAGTGAATTGTGCAAACACCTGGTGTCTGGCTAAGGGGCAGTATAACCTTGGGAGATAACAGTATGTTGAGCTAGGAACCCATGAATAGAAAAATGTTGCAAACAAGCAGTTTCTAGATTGAGACACAAAAAAGGAGCTGAACTTTTGGCCTCAGTATCTAGGGGTGAGCGCAAAGATAATCTGCACAGCAACAACGCCTGAAAGCTGAAGCGCCTGGGGGCTGGGACCAGCCTGTGCGCCTACGATAGATTGGGCAAGTCTAAAACCACGCCCAGGCTCTACTCTGACAGGCCAGGTCGGAAGAGGAACTAACACTGTCAGAGTATTAAAAGAAGGTATTGTAAGGCGCTAGTCAGTTCTCTGTTAACCCTGCGTGGTATTACATTGAACCCGTATATACGAAGACTGCATTTACCATTTATTGCTTTAGTGAATAAAAAGACTTAGAACTTACTTGTTGACACCTTTTGTCCTGATACCAGATTTGGATTTTTGCAACGTTAACAACATGTAAAAAGTGTGGATAATGTGGTGGCTGATGCGCTTTCCCGTGCAACGATTTAGTCAATCTTCGGACGTCTTCATTGTTTTTTTTATTTTATTTTAGTTGGTGGTCTGTACAGGGTTTAATTTTGTCCTTCCTGTTGCTCTGGCTTCTGCTCTCCTGTCGCTTGGTCTCTATTTATTTCTCTTAAGTTGCTTCCAGGTACCGTGGTTGCTGAGGTTGGATGGGGTCAGGTGATTTGGTTGGGTTGGTATCATGGGCATCCGGTGGGCCTCTTACCTTTATGGTTTGTATAGTATTTGTGTCTGAACCTTTATTATGGTTTTTGATCAGTTGTATTGGTGTGGTTGTTGGTTTTGTTTTCGGGTCCTGGTTAGTTCCTGATTTTTATGGGATGGGGTATTACAACCCCCTCAGTTTCCCTGCCTCCTTCTGTGTTTGTGTTTATATTTGCAGATTGGGGACAGGTGGAGCTGATTGGGTCGTTAAGGTGACAAGTTGTACCTGGGTTTGGGATCAACTAGGAGATAAAAGGTCCTGGTGCCCAGTCCTGTCTCTCTCTCTCTCCACAAGCACCATTTTGTTTTGTGATCTGGTTGATTGTTTTTGATTAGGTGCACCCTTCAACACTTACAAACGTTTTACCTTCATCCATGCATCTCCATTACATCCCTCACATGCCTACTTTCACCCTTCACAAGTTAGTTTTCTTGTTCAAATCTAGGCTAAACACTATGCCTCCCTCAACATCTCTTATTGTACAAGTAATATCCATAATATCCCTCCCCGGAATACTGTCTGACTCAGATATGATACTCCCCATCACTTTATTAACACAGTTAGCGAAAATCTTTGCCAAAGTCTTATCAGTATTCCGTAAACTTAAAGACCTAAAATGTTCTAGCTTCTCCCTACTCCATTTGTTTTTATAATATTTAACAATCCTGTGGCCAATGATTCTGGAACTACCTGTCACTGTTCCATGTATCTATACAGGTGCTAAACTATGCACAAATTGATGATAAAACTCACTTGTCAGCCCATCTGATCCCAGACTTTATTACTGTATCTCCTTAACCGTCAATCTGTCATACATTTTTCGTTCAGCATCGGATAATTTAGCATCAATAAAACCTCCTCACTACAGCATTGATCGCTACCCATTGCCCCATACATGCACTCTTTTCAAAGTTATGTACAGCAGCCTGAGCTTCCATAAAGCATGCCACATCATCACCCTCCAACGTATCAACTTTTTCCAGCTCAATGTCAAGTTGTTTATTCAAAGCAATCCGCTCCCTCTTAAAAATAAATTCCTCCGTCTTGCATAGTCAACACTCAACCCTCTAATCTACTCTTAGACCCTCCCACCACAATTCAATATTAACGCATTTAAAATCACTCAACATTTCTCTGTTTAATACAATCGGCAATCATATCAATATATTTTTCTTCTTTTAGTAGCTCGTCCTTCAAAGACCATACACCACCCCCTCTAGTAGGCACACTATAACCCAGCAGGATCCCAAGAGAGGCATGCCGACTTGTTTACGTGCAGCTGTGCGGTTTGTTGCTGACCTTACTTTGCTACCTGCCAACTTCACGGTTTTTACTTTTTATTATCGTTTATATTTTTATAGGCAAGGGTAATTTAAGTGTAAGAAAGGATGAAACAGCGTCTGTGCCACCAGTAAGTAGAGATAGTAGTTTAAATCCCCTCGCACAGTCCCCGCAGCCGAAAATTTTCTCATGGCTTCTGGAAGGAAATGCTGTAGGAATGCTCAACCCGTGTCGCTCATTCAGCCGACAGAAACTTTCAATCGGTTCTCCCCATTAAGCAACGGGTTGGAGTCAGAGGCTGGGCCTTCTCTGGTCTCAACTCCTCCCGTTGCGGGGTCTGAGATGCCGAAGCCTCCCACCATTTGCTCTGACAAATTTAGAACTCTAGTCATTGGCGACTCCATTACCCGCAGTATTAGACTTAAAATGAATCATCCAGCGATCATACACTGTTTACCAGGGGGCAGGGCTACTGACGTTAAGGCTAATCTGAAGATGGTGCTGGCTAACGCTAAAACTGGCGAGTGTAGAGAGTATAGAGATATTGTTATCCACGTCGGTACCAATGATGTTAGGATGAAACAGTCAGAGGTCACCAAGCGCAACATAGCTTCAGCGTGTAAATCAGCTAGAAAGATGTGTCGGCATCGAGTAATTGTCTCTGGCCCCCTCCCAGTTAAGAGGAGTGATGAGCTCTACAGCAGAGTCTCACAACTCAATCGCTGGTTGAAAAACGTTTTCTGCCCCTCCCAAAAGATAGAATTTGTAGATAATTGGCCCTCTTTCTGGGACTCACCCACAAACAGGACCAAGCCTGGCCTGTTGAGGAGTGACGGACTCCATCCTAGCTGAAGGGGTGCTCTCATCTTATCTATGAACATAGACAGGGCTCTAGGATAGCACCTCATATATTTTTGCATTACCATAAATTCATATCCAGCGCGGGTCACACAAAACCCATATAAGAGCTAAAATAAATCTCTTACCTTTCGAATAACTTCTGCTGAGGGCTTCCCAAGTGTCCAACGAAGACATCCAATGGTTCTTTTGTTAGAAAAAGTCATTTATTATATCCATAAATCTCAGTTTGGTTGGCGCGTTATGTTCAGAAAATCCACCGTCGAGTCACCCGTTGTACAGTGAAGAGAACGCGTTCAAATTATACCTATCAACTTTGCCCAAACAAATCAAACATCATTTATAATGCATCCTTAGGTATCCTTTTATGAATAATAACAATAATATTTTACACGGATGATAACCCAAACGTTATAAAAGGAAAATAAAGTGGAGCGCACTCACGTTCTCGTGCCCGGAAAATGTTGTTGACATTTCTGCTTCCTTCAGTAATTCTTCTTCTGTATGGTTCTGTTCAGTGCTAAAGCCTCCAAACACTGTCCAGAGACTGTTGACATATAGTGGAAGCCATAGGTACTGCAATATGTTAGCTAAAATCCATGTATTTCAATAGGAAGCCTATGGAAAAGAGGAAATGTCACAACAGCAAAAGAATTCTGGACAGAAATTCCTCGGGTTTTCTCCTGCTATATCAGTTCTGGTATACACACAGACATTATTTTAACAGTTTTAGAAACTGCAGAGTGTTTCCTATCCAAAAGTACTAATTATGTGCATATCCTATTTTCTGGGCCTGAGTGGCATGCGTTTTACTTTGGGCACGCCAGACTCTCCAAAACCGTCACTTCTGCTGCCGCTCCCTAAGAAGTTAATGTTTTTCTTCATAATCCTGAACTATCGGACCACCATTTTATTACGTTTCCTATCGCAACAAATAATATGCTCAGAACCCAACCAAGGATCATCAAAGGCCGTGCTATAAATTCTTGGACAACCCAAAGATTCCTAGATGCCTTTCCAGACTCCTTCAACCTACCCAAGGACGTCAGAGTACAAAAATCAGTTAAACACCTAACTGAGGAACTCAATTTAACCTTGAGCAATACCCTAGATGTAGTCGCACCCATAAAAACAAAAAACATTTGTCATAAGAAACTAGCTCCCAGGTATACAGAAAATACCCGAGCTCTGAAGCAAGCTTACAGAAAGTTGGAAAGGAAATGGCGCTACACCAAACTGGAAGTCTTCCGACTAGCTTGGAAAGACAGTACCGTGCAGTATACAAGAGCCCTCACTGCTGCTCCATCATCCTATCTTTCCAACTTAATTGAGGAAAATAAGAACAATCCAACATTTATTTTTGATACTGTCGCAAAGCTAACTAAAAAGCAGCATTCCCCAAGAGAGGATGGCTTTCACTTCAGCAGTGATAACTTCATAAACTTCTTTGAGGAAAAGATCATGATCCATAGAAAGCAAATTACAGACTCCTCTTTAAATCTGGGTATTCCTCCAAAGCTCAGTTGTCCTGAGTCTGCACAACTCTGCCAGAACCTAGGATTAAGGGAGACACTCAATTATTTTAATACTATATCTCTTGACACATTGATTAAAATAATCATGGCCTCTAAACCTTCACGCTGCATTCTGGACCTTATTCCAACTAAACTACTGAAAGACCTGTTTCCTGTGCTTGGCCCTCCTATGTTGAACATAATAAACAGCCCTCTATCCACCGGATGTTTACCAAACTCACTAAAAGTGGCAGTAATAAAGCCTCTCTTGAAAAAGCCAAACCTTGACCCAGAAAATATAAAAAACTATCGGCCTATAACGAATCTCCCATTCCTCTCAAAAACTTTAGAAAAAGCTGTCACTGCCTTCCTGAAGACAAATAATGTATACAAAACGCTTCAGTCTGGTTTTAGACACCATCATAGCACTAAAACTGCACTTGTGAAGGTGGTAAATTACCGTTTAATGGCGTCAGACCGAGGCTCTGCATCTGTCCTCGTGCTCCTAGACCTTAGTGCTGCTTTTGATACCATCGATCACCACATTCTTTTGGAGAGATTGGAAACCCAAATTGGTCTACACGGAAAAGTTCTGGCCTGGTTTAGATCTTATCTGTTGGAAAGATATATGTTTGTCTCTGTGGATGGTTTGTCCTCTGACAAATCAACTGTACATTTCGGTGTTCCTCAAGGCTCTGTTTTAGGACCACTATTGTTTTCACTATATATTTGATCTCTTGGTGATGTCATTCGGAAACATAATGTTAACCTGTTACGGATCCAATCCCGTAAACGGGATTGATTTTGACAACATCCGGTGAAATGCAGAGCGTCAAATTCAAATTACAAAAATACTCATTTCAGATTTCAAAAAGGCTTTACGGCGAAAGCAGAACATTTGATTGTCTGAGGACAGCGCCCCACTCAAACCCAATTAGTATAATAACATAACCAGCAGAGGTGTCACAAAACTCAAAAATAGCATAAAATAAATCACTTACCTTTGATGATCTTCCTCTGATGGCATACCCAAGCGTCCAGGTTACACAATAAAAGGTCCTTTTGTTCGATAAAGTTCCTTTTTATATCCATATAACGCGGCAACCAAACAGAGCTTTGTTTAGTAATCCACCAGCCCAAAGGCTTTCATCCATGCAGACAAACGATATCCCAAAAGTACCCGTAAAGTTGGTCAAAAAAAGTCAAACAGCATTTGTAATCAATACTCAGATACCCTAAAATGAATATAAACTATAATATTTCAGACAGAATATAACCTGCTGAATAGGAGAGAAAAAGAACTGAGCGCGCATTCCCTGTTACGCGCAAAATCCAAAACAGTACACTTGACGTGAACTCATGCACAAGTGGTCTTACTCCCTTGATTTTCATGATTGAAGCTTCCAACCTTTTTCTAAAGACTGTTGACATCTAGTGGAAGCCATAGGAACTGCAATCTGGGGGTTAAACTATGAGGCTTTGAATAGCTGGCCTATGGGAAACAGTGTGACATGACTGATTCAGACATCCCGGATGGATATTGCTCGGGTTTTTGCCTGCCATATCAGTTCTGTTACACTCACAGACATTATTTTAACAGTTTTAGAAACTTCAGAGTGTTTTCTATCCAAAGCTACTAATTATATGCATATCCTTCTGCATAGCTTCTGGGCCTGAGTAACATGCAGTTTACTTTGGGCACATTTTTCATCCGAACTTCAAAATACTGCCCCCTAGCCCTAAGAAGTTAACTTTCACTGCTATGCGGATGACACACAGCTGTACATTTCAATGAAACATGGTGAAGCCCCAAAATTGCCCTCCCTGAAAGCCTGGGTTTCAGACATAAGGAAGTGGATGGCGGCACATTTTTTACTTTTAAACTCGGACAAAACAGAGATGCTAGTTCTAGGTCCCAAGAAACAAAGAGAGATTCTGTTGAATCTGACAATTCATCTTGATGGTTGTACAGTCGTCTCAAATAAAACTGTGAAGAACCTTGGCGTTACTCTGGACCCTGATTACTCTTTTGACGAACACATTGCAAAAACGTAACATTGCAAAAATCTGAAACTTTCTGTCCAAAAATGATGCAGAAAAATTAATCCGTGCTTTTGTCACTTCTAGGTTAGACTACTGCAATGCTTTACTTTCCGGCTACCCGGATAAAGCACTAAATAAACTTCAGATAGTGCTAAATACGGCTGCTAGAATCTTGACTAGAACCCCAAAAATGTATCATATTACTCCAGTGCTAGCCTCTCTACACTGGCTTCCTGTTAAAGGCAAGGGCTGATATCAAGGTTTTACTGCTAACCTACAAAGTATTACATGGACTTGCTCCTACCTATCTTTCTGATTTGGTCCTGCCGCACATACCTACACGTACGCTACGGTCACAAGACGCAGGCCTCAATACTGTCCACAGAATTTCTAAGCAAACAGCTGGAGGCAGGGCTTTCTCCTATAGAGCTCAATTTTTATGGAATGGTCTGCCTATCCATGTGAGAGACGCAGACTCGGTCTCAACCTTTAAGTCTTTATTGAAGACTCATCTCTTCAGTAGGTCCTATGATTGAGTGTAGCCTGGCCCAGGAGTGTGAAAGTGAACGGAAAGGCACTGGAGCAACGAACCGCCCTTGCTGTCTCTGCCTGGCCGGTTCCCCTCTCTCCACTGGGATTCTCTGCCTCTAGCCCTATTACAGGGGCTGAGTCACTTGCTTACTGGTGCTCTTCTATGCCGTCCCTAGGAAGGGTCCGTCACTTCTGTGGGTTGAGTCACTGATGTGATCTTCCTGTCCGGGTTGGCGCCCCCCCTTGGGTTGTGCTGTGGGTGAGATCTTTATGGGATATACTCGGCCTTGTCTCAGATGGTAAGTTGGTGGTTGAAGATATCCCTCTAGTGGTGTGGGGGCTGTGCTTTGGCAAATTGGGTGGGGTTATATCCTGCCTGTTTGGCCTTGTGCGGGGTTATCGTCGGACGGGGCCACAGAGTCTCCCGACCCCTCCTGTCTCAGCCTCCAGTATTTATGCTGCAATGGTTTATGTGTCAGGGGGCTAGGATGAGTCTTATGTCTAGAGTATTTCTCCTGTCTAATCCGGTGTCCTGTGTGAATTTAAGTATGCTCTCTCTAATTTTCTTTCTCTTCTTGTTTCTTCCTTTCTCTCTCTCGGAGGACCTGAGCCCTAGGACCGTGCCTCAGGACTACCTGGCCTGATGACTCCTTGCCGTCCCCTGCTGCTCCAGGTTTCAACTGTTCTGCCTGCGGCTATGGAACCCTGACCTGTTCACCGGATGTGCTACCTGTCCCAGATCTGCTTTTTACCAACTCTCTAGAGACAGCAGGAGCGGTAGAGATACTCTGAATGATCGGCTATGAAAAGCCAACTGACATTTACTCCTGAGGTGCTGACCTGTTGCACCCTCTACAACCACTGTGGTTATTATTATTTGACCCTGCTGGTCATCTATGAACATTTGAACATCTTGGCCGTGTTCTGTTATAATCTCCACCCGGCACAGCCAGAAGAGGACTGGCCACCCTTCATAGCCTGGTTCCTCTCAGGAGTTTTTCCTAGCCACCGTGCTTCTACACCTGCATTGCTTGCTGTCTGGGGTTTTAGGCTGGGTTTCTGTACATCACTTTGTGACATCAGCTGATGTAAGAAGGGCTTCACAAATACATTTGATTGATTTATTGATCACTTAAATGTAAATCATACCTAATCTTGTGAACATATTGCACCACATTTACAGCCGCTAAACAATAATCAATGTGACTTTGCGTGAGACCGTTTAAAACAACCTGCCTCCTTGAGAAAGCTCTCTCTTACCTGGATGCATTCCCCGACATACATCACTCAATGATCCTTCATTACCCCCAGCAAGACTAGCCTAGATGGATCAGAGCGCAACAATGCACTCCTTCACGTGTCCTGTTTAGTCAAACGAATGTTAAAATCCCCCAACCAATATACAATTACCCACACAATGTTGCTCAAAACACAGCTCAGTCAATCTCATTATTAGGTGCATGAACATTCAACAAATGTAACACTTTAAAAGCCAACCCTCATCCGTGTGCACTTCCCTAATATTCTGCACACTCTCCCGCTTAATTAAAATAAAGCAAATCCATCAACCGCTTTCTTACTCCATCCATCATAGTCAGTCCAGTGTGTCTCTTGAAGGCATAAAATATCAGCCTGAAGTAGGCTTACTGTCTGGTCTAACTTTTCCATATGTCATAGTCCATTAATATTGACAGACATAACACACCATGAGTATGATCTTTGTTTCCATCATCAAGAGCCAGTCTTCTTCTTGATCTTGACCTGCCTCCTTTCCTTCGCTTCTTTCCTCACCCTTTGGACTTCATCCGAGGACACATCACCCACAGAGTCCTTTCTCTTGGAGGATTCACCCTTCACCTCCATACTTTCAGGACTAGTGTCAGATATAAAACCTTCGTGATCAGCACCCCCTGCACCTTCAGATGGATCCGTGCCCGACACTCCTCCTCCACCCTCAGGCTCCTTTCCATCTTCGACGATGCCGTCCAAGAACTCTCCGTCCATGCTTGACCCGATTCCATCCCCGTCTGCCACAGTAGATTCACCACCCCCTTCTCCTTCACCATCCTGGCCTCTTTTTTTCACCATCCCGTCCCCCTTCTTATCTACCACCTCCTACTGTTGTTCTTTGTTATCACCATCTGTCGGCCCAGTACACGTGCAGTGGATGCCGCTCTCCCTACAGCCACTGCAAGATCTTCCCGCTTATGCAACGCACTCTCGCATAATGCCCTTGTATTCTGCATCGCCGGGATAAAAAAAAATCAGGGCAGTCCCGGACTACGTGGCCAGGCTGAATACAAATTCGGCACAATTTAACTTGCCTAAAAAATATATATTATATGTGAAATGGAGGGAATCAGGGGACCCCATTAACTGGCCTCAGCAAAACCTGGAACTGGCGGCGGCCATTCCAGAACCCCAAAGAGTCTTTCAAGTATCTTGCCCCCGATGTTACGTCACAAAACCTACCCAGGAAAGCCCCTATTGCGATGTCTGTAACATGCTGATTGTACAAATGTACATTTATGGTCCTAAAGTTTGTTTTTGCCAGGCTTGTTATGTTGAAAAAGGACAATGGCCTCTCCTCAGCAGCCACCTTGACTACGTCACACATACCTTCTGAGTGTAATGGAACGTCGTAGGCCTCCTCCATGGCATTTCCCTGCAGACACATCACTTCAGAGATTCTTAGCTTCAGCACGGCTCTTCCAAACAAATCCCTTGGCATTCTCACTTCCTCTTCCTTCTTCCAAGCAAATCGGATCGTATTCTTCAGTCCGGTCCTGGGGACCGACCATGCGTTGCTATTATTGGCCATCTCCTCACGGAATTTGGCCGTAAATCCACTTTCTCACCACAACAATTAGAAATTGATTTCCCTCTTACGCCCTCCGGCCTTCAGTTTTTGACTCAGCGGGCTTTGAGGAACCGCAGTACCGAGCTTGATCTGAGCCAAAAGGCCGAGAAGTGATAACCCACAAATTGACCCCTGCACCCACCGGGCACATGGGGGGCTCGGCACACCTCATCGGTTCATAAAAAGTTGGCTCCTCCCCACCCAAAGTTTCCCTGGAAACAGACAAGTTGCCAATGCGTCTTTAAGTCACTAGCTCTTTATGTCCAGTGCGACTATTTGTTCAAAGCCCGGCAAATACACAAGTCGAGGTCGTCGTCGGGCTTGAACTCAAATTTACAGAGCGACTAATTTTGGTGGAAAAATACACCGGTCAACCAGCTTGAAGTCAAACGGCTGAGCAAAAAGTCTCAGCATCAGGCAGACACCGTCTCTGTCCACTTCTCTTGAAACAAGATACCGGGCTCGGCCAGAAGCAAAGCCCCTCCAAAAATACGATGAACTCGTAAGTGTTCCTCTCCACGGAAGTCTTTAGTAAAAGGTGAAAGGCTTGTGCGTAATGAAGAGAAACCAGAGTCGTATGGAAGTCAGAGGTCGGGGCCAGAGACGCACTCTAGGCCGGGTTCTCGAGGGTGGGGAAAAAGTCAGACAGACACACACACACACTTTCCTGGAGAAGTGTTTTTATTTTTGGGAGGTCAAAAACAGACAGAGAAACACACACACTATCCTGGCAAATGTCTTTTTTTTTTTTAAGTAAAATGGAGGGAAACGGGGGACCCCATTAAGGGCGCTTCGCCCTTTCAGTTTGGATGTTTTTTCTTCTGCTAGCTGTCTGTTTACACACCTTTTGTGTGCTTTTTTCCCTTGACAATGGGAGAAAAGTGGTGCACCGTTCCCGGAGGTACTGCAATACCGGGTCGATGCGTGGAGCGGATGGAGCAAGCCCCATTTCCGACTCCCTGTTCGAAAAATCCATTTAATATGTAGTCCCCCGATGGGGGACGTATCAGATATTAAACTGATAAGAACAGATTTTTTTTTTTTAATAAAGATTTTATTACATTCGATGCCAAAATCAAAGTCCTTCAATAATACAAACAAAATCAATCATAGGCATTTCTAAACCTTTAAATTTTTCCAAAAACCATACTTAGTAAATAAAAAACCATCTATAATAACAACAAACTCAAAATTGCAATTTCAAAACAAGCAAGCAAAAACCAACACCAATTAACCATAATCACTGGAGCATTTTCCCTCCCCTACCCACCTACAAACTACCCATAGCATCATTACATTAAAACAACCCAACTACTAATCCCCCAGACACACCAAAAAGAAAAGGAACAGAAAACTCACCCTATGCTCCCCTCCTCTGTCCCAACCAACGGGGACTCCGTCGCCACACCCGACATCCCCCCTTCAACCTCCATCTCCCCAACCCAGGATGCAGGAACGGTGTTCGGTACTTGGGTACACTGCATCCTGGGTTGCTTCCCAAACTCCACCACCTCTCCTACCTTGCTTCCTGCTGGGCTCTGGCCTGAGGGCCCTGTATCTCCAAACAGGAAGCTTGGTCCCCCCTCCATCGCCCAACCCCGAGCCATGCCTGGGAGATCAATCTCCGTCAGGAGTAACAGAGAAGATGGTGAAGAGGGGCCCGTTAACAAGGGCCTCGAATCTTCTCCCTCCTCCATCCACTGCCTTGCCACCCCCTCCCTTCCTCCTCCTGCTGTCTTCCGAGCGCCCCTTCCTTTTCGCACTCTTCTTTGGAGGAGGAAGCGACAAAGGGGAATCGCTATCCCCCCTCCCCGCCAGCTCCTCCACCATCCCTCTCATCTCCTCTACCCGGGCGCTCAACGCATCACTGTCCCCCCACTCCTTCACACACTCTCCCCCCTCCACCTCTCCTTCCGGTCCTGCTTCCGATGCCTTCTGTCTCCTGCCTCTCCACTCTCTTTTCTCCTTCCTCCTCCTGCTCCTCCTCTCCTTCCGGTTCCACTACTCCCTTGTCTTCCTTGTCCTTCTCTCCTCCCTCTGCCGTTTTTCTCTTCTCCTCCTCCCGTGTGTCCGTTCCCTCTGGGCCTGTGCTCGGGTCTGGGTCTTCCCCTATCCCCCGCTCCCGCTCCCCCCCTAGCTGCAGACGCGTATGACCGCTGACGAGCCGGGCAGTTCCTCCAAAGGTGCGCTAACGAGCCACACCCGTGACACGCCTTCGGCTCGACACAGTCTTTTGCCTCGTGCTCACTCGATCCACAGAACTTGAACTTTCTTGTGCTGCACGAAGCTAAGGTATGCCCGTAGGCCATACAACGCCTGCAGAACGGAGGCTGACGGGCATAAAATAACGCCCCCCTGTCAGCTCCCAGGGAGAACATCGCTGGAGGATGGAGGTAACCACCCAATCCCTTTGGGTCTTCCCTGAGAAGAGCCTGGAACCCTCTGCTCCCGTTCCAGAATCCCAGGGAGTCCCTGAGGAGCCTCGCTGAGGAGACATTGTCGATGTACCTCCCCAGAAAGGCCCTCACCTCATCGTCAGTCACATGGGGATTATACATAGTCACAGTTACCACTCTAAAATTACTTCATAGTGACACATTGGCCTTGCCTTACTCACATCTTTTGCCTTCTTAAAAATGTATTCGTGTTTTTCTTCTCTATCGGATTATCTTCTTAGGGAGTGGTGGGGCGCTCCCGACACTACCAGGTGAAATGCAAGGCGCCAATTTTAAAATCCAAAAGTTGAATTATTAAACATGCACCAATATACAAGTGTTTCATAGTAATCAAAAGCTCTGCTTCTTGGCAATATCACAGCGTTGTCAGATTTCAAAAACGCTTTACGGTGAAAGCACCACATTTGATTGTTTGAGGGTAGCACCTTCACTATTTTTCCATTACCATGAATTCATTAGCCTTCACGGTTCACACAAAACACGTTTCACAGCGAAAACAAATCAATTACCTGTTGAAGAACTTCTGCTGATGGCTTCCCAAGTGTCCAACGAAGACAATCCATGGTTCTTTTGTTTGAAAAAGTAATGTATTATATCCATAAATCTCTGTTTGGTTCGCGCGTTATAATCAGAAACTACAGCCTCCACTCGTCCATTGAAACGTGAAGAGAACTCGTTCAACTTACAGTGGGGCAAAAAAGTATTTAGTCAGCCACCAATTGTGCAAGTTCTCCAACTTAAAAAGATGAGAGAGGCCTGTAATTTTCATCATAGGTACACTTCAACTATGACAGACGAAATGAGAAAAAGAAATCCAGAAAATCACATTGTAGGATTTTTAATTTATTTATTTGCAAATTATGGTGGAAAATAAGTATTTGGTCA
>QNTS01005626.1:61538-73770 GCA_003317085.1 Hucho hucho
GTGACTCAACTTCCTTTTTTTTTTTTAGGACTCATAGGAAATGAACCTCTTCAGTCAATTCAATCTCTTGGGACTGTTTGACCACTTCATTGTGATTAGATTAGCAGTCTTAATGTCTGTACCAAATGGCCCTACTCCCTATATAGCGTACTACTTTAGACCAGAGCCCTATGGAACCCTGTTCCCTATATAGTGCACTACTTTAGACCAGAGCCCTATGGAACCCTGTTCCCTATATAGTGCACTACTTTAGACCAGAGCCCTATGGAACCCTGTTCCCTATATAGTGCACTACTTCAGACTAGATCCCTATGGAACCCTGTTCCCTATATAGTGCACTACTTTAGACCAGAGCCCCATGGAACCCTGTTCCCTATATAGTGCACTACTTTAGACCAGAGCCCCATGGAACCCTGTTCTTTCTTTTACCTTTATTTAACTAGGCAAGTCAGTTAAGAACAAATTCTTATTTACAATGACGGCCTAGGAACAGTGGGTTAAATGCCTTGTTCAGGGGCAGAACGACAGATTTTTACCTTGTCAGCTCGGGGATTTGATCTTTCAACCTTTCGGTTATCGTTACTAGTCCAACGCTCTAACCACTAGGCTACCTGACCAGAGCCTTGTGGGAAATAGGGAGCCATTTTGGACACAACCTTTCTCTTGTTAACGAGCTGACTATTGAAGGGACAATGGTTGAATTCATTTACTGTAGTTGTATTGTGGTTGGTTGATATCCAAGTGGTTTTGATGTGAAAGTTCAATTACTCTGCAAGTTATTATGAAGTGGTTGAAACCATTCCATGTTTAAAACTGTATTTATTCACAGTTCCAACTCTTTAAGCTTCATAGGAGGAATTGCATTCAATTTTATATGGTAGATGTGTAACCTTGTACCTACCGTTGGAGTAATCTACATATCGCAACTCACTAACTGTCAGAGTCAAAGAAACAGCGGAAACCACAACAGTTTTCTGTGTGTGCGCGCATCCCTCAGATCAGTGGAAGGAACTATCAGAGTCCCGGACCAAACACTCAGAAACCAGAAGGATTGCCGTACACTGTACTGTGTAGGCTACTCAGAATGTTTATCCAATGCTGGGGAATTGATATCATGAACACCTACACAGTTTATTAGGTAAACCACCGCATTGACAAAAATGTGTCCAGGCTGGTGGCGACAGTGTAATGGTGTGGGGAATGTTTGTGGCACACGTTAGGTCCCTTGATACCAATTGAGCAACATTCTATTCCCTGAAGAATTCAAGATGTTCTGGATGCAAAGGGGGGGTTCTGACCCGGTACTAGATGGTGACCTTGGCCACTGAGTGTACAAGGCCCTCTCTCTTTACTGGTGTTTAGATTAAACTACATAAACAACACATAGCCTAGTGGATTCGCCCAGGATAAACCGTACATTATGTCTACAAATTGTCAGCTGATCAGGCTCAGGGAGCTTAGAAGATCAGGCCTTCCTTGCTCTCAGTCACCGGTCACATGACCAACTATTCCTAGTTCCTGTTCGGTCACACAGAGAAAAAGATCCCGTCACTAGACCCAACACTGATGGGAAGCTGAGTTACCCGTCAGATGACAAACGTTCTTGTTCCGTCACACGTAGAAACTAACGATCTAATTACCCAACTTTGATGGGAAATCAGGAGGGATCTTCCATTTCCCCTTCAGGATAGGGAGGGGGAGTGGGCTTGCCTTGTAACGCTACTAATTCAGCCAGCTAGGAAGACTTGCCGGAAAGGCCGGACTGGCGACAAGAGATTCTTTGTTGGATTTCTCCTGGCCTGCCTGCCTGGCTTTTAGCTTGTGGTACAGTGCATTAGGGAAGTCAAGGGTGACCACTCCATTGACACAGGTCACAGGCCACCTACGTCCCAAATGGCACCCTATTTCCTATTAAAGTGCGCTACTTTTGACCAGGGCCCATAGTAGGGCTCTAATCAAAAGTAGTGCACTAAGTAGGGAATAGGGTGCCATTTGGGACGCATGCCAAGGGTAACTACTCCACTCCCAGGTCCCTGGTTAGTAGTGACTAGAGGATCTTCTTACATCCATAAAGTTCTTCAGGGTTTCTGGAGTGGGTCCATTGCTGGAGGAGGGGAAGCCCAGGTTGCTGTACTTAGTGTGTTCCTTCCCGGCCAACAGCTCTTCTGCTGCCCTTCCCGAGTCAGTCAGGGTACGCCTGATGGAACGGAACTTCCTCAACGGAATTCTGTGGGAGAGAGAGAAGGAGAGGAAGGGGAAGAGAGATAGATACAGGTGGAGGGAAAGAGAGGGAGAATCTATCAGAGAACTCCTTTGAAATGGTCAGCCAGCCCAGAACAGTTGGTAGGTCAAGCAGAATCTCAGCAGGCCTACTGGTCAGCCCTGTCTAGTATCTACTCAACCTAGTTCCTGCTGGGAAACAACGTGTGACTAGTTACAAGTCTCCTAATCTCAGACAATAGACAGGAGACACAGTGAAGAGCACAGGTGGCCACATCCGTTGTTAGCTAGAACTAGTGCTGCATATGGCAACCTGGCTATGTGTAATAACTGGTTTACAAGGACACTGCCGAATGGGAAACAATGAGGAATACACTAATCAAAGATAACACGACAAGATTACATAGGAAGTTCCCAGTTCAATGAATGAAGTTATCTGGGATTGTCGCAACGTCCGTTGTCGTGGTTACCGGACAGCCACACCAAACCAGAACAAAATGTTACTGTGACAAATTGATCAAATGGCCTATTTTTATTTCGTCAGATTATTTTCTGTAAATTCACCACTAACGTTACCTTGTCAATAGTGTTGTGGTTTTAGTGTCATGTAATAATGAATAATAATAAATAAAGTAGCTTCAGTTAAGACGTCAGTTATACTATGGTCATTAACGTTATTTCAACTAGCTAGCAGCGAACTAAAACATTGTTTAGAAAACAGCTTGCTAGGTTGACATTAAATTAACTTGTGAACGGATGGGTTTATTTTTTGTTAAAAATAGAGAAAGTATACAATTTGGATTGATGTAATACACACATACGACAAGTTTGATGTCGGACGACAATATAATGTTCATGATCTCACTAGGACAGTTGTCTAACTTACTACTACATGACACATGTCAGACGGTCTATAAACCAGCCTCAAATCGGGTTTGGGATATTGACCTTAGCTGATTTCTTCTTTGACATGGTCACAAGATGTTTGCCAGGGCGAGAAACATAGCACTTAGCTCAATGTAAAACAACAAACACCTTGCTCTAGTGCGACTTGATCACATTGAGTTAGCTAACGTCACTTTGTAGCCACAGGTCGTCTTCAGTATTCATTCCGTTCAAATATTCACACACCTAGCTAGGCCTATCTGTTTTGTACTACTAGCTAGCTAGTTGACTGAGGACGTAACTGGTCGCTCAACTGTTTGAAGATCATTGATTTTCTAGCTGACAAGCTAGCTCGGCTAATATAACTGGACTTTACTTACCGGACGAGTGCATCCGATGCCAAAGCAAGTGCCGCGAAAAGACACAGGTACAAAACCTTCATTTTACAGCTGCAGAATAACTTGAGCTACAGCCTGATCAGCCAGCACAATGACTGGACAATTTGACTCGGGATAAAAACAACAGAATAGTATCAGCTGACTGCGTCGACGTCGAGTCAAAAAGCATGTGATGATGGGTGCGTTCCAGGAGTTAAGGCAGCTGCGCGTGCGCATTGCCAATGGGTGCGTTCCAGATACACACAAATGAATAGCATAGATTTACAATGTCTGCAAATTTGTATTTCCCAATCCGTGCCGGCATGCTGTCAGAGATGTGTGTGTCTATCAAATTGTGTGAATAAAGACTTTATTAACCTGCCCAGAGACTACAGTTGAAAATGAGTCAGCTGGCTAAAACCAGCACTTTTACTGAAATGTTGATTAATGTGCACCAGTGGAGGCTGCTGAGGGGAGGACGGATCATAATAATGGCTGGAACTGAGCGAATGTAATTCCACTGATTCAGCTCCAGCCATTACCGCCAAACTTCTGTGATGTGCTCTGTCCCTGCAAAAATAAACTCAATAAAGTAAAGTGTGAACTAAGACACAATGTATCATCAACGCAGCCCAGAATTTGACACGGTTTGCAGACAATAAAATTGTCTTGATGGCTTTGTACTGCATAGGCTACCAGTCATTTATATTTGTGGGACAGGATAGGATATATCAGGATAGAATAGGATATATCAGTATGGGATAGGATATATCAGGATAGAATAGGATATATCAGGATGGGATAGGATATATCAGGACGGGATAGGATATATCAGGACATGATAGGATATATCAGGATGGGATAGGATATATCAGGATAGGATAGGATATATCAGGACGGGATAGGATATATCAGGACGGGATAGGATATATCAGGATAGAATAGGATATATCAGGATAGGATATATCAGGATGGGATAGGATATATCAGGACGGGATAGGATATATCAGGACGGGATAGGATATATCAGGACGGGATAGGATATATCAGGATAGAATAGGATATATCAGGATAGGATAGGATATATCAGGACGGAATAGGATATATCAAGATAGAATAGGATATATCAGGATAGGACAGGATATATCAGGATAGGATATATCAGGACGGGATAGGATATATCAGGATAGGATAGGATATATCAGGACAGGATATATCAGGATAGGATATATCAGGACGGGATAGGATATATCAGGATAGGATAGGATATATCAGGATAGGATAGGATATATCAGGATAGGATATATCAGGATAGGATATATCAGGATGGGATAGGATATATCAGGATAGGATATATCAGGATAGGATAGGATATATCAGGATAGGATATATCAGGATGGGATATATCAGGATGGGATATATCAGGATAGGATATATCAGGATGGGATATATCAGGATAGGATATATCAGGATAGGATATATCAGGATAGGATAGGATATATCAGGATAGGATATATCAGGATGGGATAGGATATATCAGGATAGAATAGGATATATCAGGATGGGATAGGATATATCAGGATAAGAACCGTAGTGTTGATCTGTGTTTCCCCTGGGATTCTAATGTGAAATGGTATAAAAACACACCCCTTACACCTGTTCAGATGAGAGCTTTTATTTTAGTTCCTGATGTGCTGTAGGAAACTATTGGGATGTGGTTGAGAGTTTTCTGAGAAGATATGTTTCTTCATTCCTCTCTGTGTTTTAGTTGGACAGTATTCCACATGATGTTCCGTGAGGTTGTGCCACTGCAGTAATGCATTTTCCTTTGATTTGCAGTTTATTCCATGTGTTTGAAGAGTGCCAAATGGGTATCCAAGCCAATCCTACCTAGAACCTGTGGTTTGAATAGATGTTACACAATAGCTAAATCGTTTGGGGACGTTATGTCTTGTAACCTATTAGCCTCAATGACTCAACAAACGTGACTCACTTCTCCAAAAAAGCCTTTATTTCACCCTGACTCTGCACATATTTAGAGAAGGAAGCAAGTAGGCCTTTTAAGCAATGAAGTCTATATACTGATAGTTACTCGTGACAGACAGCTGAGATTTAGTCATGGGTGCCCGAGATTACAATCTTCTGACCAATGTAGTCCCTGTATGCTGACCAATCAAGTCTATAGAGTGTTAGACTTACTGCTGATTTATTGATGTGAACTGGGTTAACTGTTTCTGTATGTAGACATGTTCCTGCTCTCCTATCTATTACAGGATGTTGTTTATTGTTCAGAGAGCAAATGACTAGACCCTTGACAGTTGGATGGATGCTTGATTGGACCTGTCCTTGATGGATGCTTGATTGAACTCCATTGCTCTTTCGCCCGGCCTAGACACTTTTAAAAGGAATGGGTAGGTTTTTTAAAGAAATATGGTGGACATGCCACTAAGCTTACCAGACTACAATGTGGAGCTACCACCATATTGAGTAGGCTACTTTTTAAAATGATTTCAGATTACATGAAGTGCTGAGAGGTTGTTACTGGACAAGAGGACCATACCATTGATCAAGGTGCTGTTCTCTCTTCTGCCAGCAGTCGGCACTACAGAGCACCGTAAATCAGTTGGATGTACCAGATAGCTATTCCCAGCATAACAGTTGGATGTCCCAGCTAGCTATTCCACATTAACTAAAGAATAGAGAGTCCACCATTGAAAACAAACAGAGAACAAACCTTGACAAATATGTCTTTGATCTCAATGGGACTTCCATTGAGATTAAATACTTACTATTGCTAGTTGTTTGGCTGGTATTGCCCCAAAACCTGAATGTCATGTTCCACCGTCCAGACCACATCCACTCTGTTGTGTTATCAGTATCTCTGTACAGACCAATCCAAACATAATCCCTTCTTGATATGTGATTGACCCCATCTGCTTCCTCTTGGTTGCTGATGAAGGCCAGGTCAATGTTCTTCTCTCTGCAGTAATGCTTACCCTCTTTCCCAGGTCTTCATCCACATAGTGGAACTGTTTGGTTAGACCAGAGACTACTGCAAACAGAGCAGTGATGAGGAGCCCAGTGGAGCTGCTCTTCCTCAGCATGATGTCCCAGTACTCAGTCAGTGTGGAATGGAGCTGACCCTGTCGCTGCTCTTATGACCGCCATACATACCTGATTCTGTCCCCAGCCCACCAATCAGAGTGGATTCCTTAACTCACCTGTTCACCCAACCCACCAATTAGAACGCTTCCTTAGCTCACCTACACACAGGCAACCAATTAGATAGCTTTCATGTTGTTGTACACAAATGAACAACCAAATAGATCTTCCTTAGAAACACATCAAAGAAACACACACGCTGCTCTATCCCAACCTGGAATACTGCAGTAAAATAAGGCCTGTATCTATAAAGAAAAGTGTTGCCCTAGACACACGGACAATCTATCACGGCCCAATGGTCCAAAATAAACTTCATCTAAAATGTTGATGGAAATCTCTCCACAGTGGTTCTGTGCAGGGCTCAGTGCTGCTGTGTTGACGTTGAAGATACTGCCAGTAATTAAAGGAAGTAGTCCTAGATTAAAAACCAAAAACGACATTTTAAGTGAGAATAGGTATTGGTCTGAAGCCGAAAAAGAAAGGAAATTCACATGAGCACCACAATGCCTATTCCACCCATGCTCTACCAAGGTTTTCCAGCACACAGCTTTGACCTACTGTAGTAGTTATGTTGGTATTGTACTTCCAACTATGTGTAGGCAGGTTACTTAGGATTCAAACCTTCAAACAACCTAATTGTCACGGCTTCCACCGAAGTCGGTCCCTCTCCTTGTTCGGGCGGCGTTGGCGGTCGACGTCACCGGCTTTCTAGCCATCGCCGATCCACTTTTCATTTTCCATTTTCCATTTGTTTTGTCTTTGTTTTATACACACCTGGTTTCAATTCCCCAATTACATGTTCATTATTTAACTTGTTAGGGAGTGGCAGCTGAGGGGTCGGTTTTGGAGAGTCTGGCGTGCCCAAAGTAAAATGCTTGCCACCTAGGCTCAGAAACTAAGATATGGACATAATTAGTACTATTGGATAGGAAACACTCTGAGGTTTCCAAAAGTGTTATCATTTTGTCTGTGAGTGTAAGAGAAGTCATTTGGCAGGCAAAAAACTGAGATTTTTCCATCCGGAAATGTCATTCCTTTTGGCTTATAGCTCACTTTGAGCCTTTGCCTATAAAAAACTATTTATACCAGGACACTGGATGTAGTACCTACTGATTCCACTAGATGTCAGCAGTGTATAGGCAAAGTTTCATGGAAATCGGAACTAATGCGTTCTATTGAGAGTAGTTTTAGTCGAGGGACCTCTTTTTCAGTTGCACGTTTTTGAACGCACATTTTGCTGAGCGGTCCACTTTATTTGACTTATATAACGTTTAGGTGACCATCCAAGTGAAAGATTATCACTTTTATTCATAAAAGATAAGCTAAGGAAGCATTTTAAATCGTTTTTGTTTTGTTGAGGGAAAGTTTATAGGTATAGTTGAACGCGTTCTCGTCACATTGGATTTTCTGAACACAAAGTGCCAACCAAAAGGAGATTTAAGGATATAATAAATTACTTTTTCTAACCAAATACCCATGGATTGTCTTCGTTGGACACTTAGGAAGCCCTCTGCAGACGTTCTACAAAAGGTAAGGCACAGGTTTTCCCTGTGAAATGCATTTTCTATCGACCGCGCTGGCTAAAGATTTCATGGTTATGGAAAATATGTGAGGTTCTAGCCTCAAACAATCAAATGTAGTGCTTTCGCCGTAAAGCCTTTTTGAAATCCGACAACGCTATGATATTGCCAAGAAGCAGAGCTTTTGATGAGTATGGAACACTTGTATATTGGTGCATTTTTAATAATTCAATTTTGGAATTTTGTCTTGCATTTCACCTGGTAGTGTCGGGAGTGAAACCGCTCCCTGACAAGTTAACCCTCTGTTTTCCCCATGTTTTGTGTGCGTAATTGATGTCAGTTCATTTGGTGGGCTTGGTATTTGTTTCTATTTGGTAATATTTTGAGTAAACTACGTTATGTTGCTCATCTCTGCTGTCCTGCGCCTGACTCTTTTTGCATTACTATACCAAGCCTTCTGACACTAATTCATGGAAAACCTTGGTAGAGCATAGGTGGAATAGGCATTGGTGTCCTCATGTGAATTTCCTTTATTTTTCGGCTTCAGACCAATGCCTATTGTCACTTAAAATGTAGTTTTTGGTTTTTAATTTAATTGCTTCACCTGTCATTGTGCTTGTCTCCACCCCCCTCCAGGTGTCGCCCATATTCCCCATTATCCCCTGGGTACTTATACTTGTGTTCTCTGTTTGTCTGTTGCCAGTTTGTCTTGTTTGTTCAAGCCAACCAGCGTTTTGTCTCAGCTCCTGCTCTTCCCCAGTCTCTCTTTTTCTTGCTCTCCTGGTTTTGACCCTTGCCTGACCTGCCTGACCACTCTGCCTGCCCCTGACCCTGAGCCTGCCTGCCGTCCCGTACCTTTGCCCCACCACTCTGGATTATCGACCCCTGCCTGCCTTGACCTGTCGTTTGCCTGCCCCTGTTGCTGTAATAAACATTGTTACTTCAACACAGTCTGCATTTGGGTCTTACCTTCAAACCTGATACATAATGTAGTTGTCAGTATTTATTTAATATTCAAATCTGATTTTCCATAGAGAAGCGAGAAACCAATTTAAGCCAATATGGAATAAACTGGAAAAATGGTCCCTTATCTATATAAAGACAATCGAGCAAGCTCCTGGAAAATACACAAATAATCCAAATGTACCATAAAGTTTACTGAAGAAAGGCCTAGTACTACACCTGTAAACAAAGGTGAGTTATCACTAAATATAACATTTACAAACAAATGTACATTCATCAGATATAGTCAACTTTGTAAATACAATTCAGGGATGGCCACCATTACTCTTGACAAGATACAGGTTTATGTAGGCTTTTATATTCAAGCCTAGTTCTACCACACCTGATTCTACTATTCATTGTCTCGATGAACATTTGAGGTCTTGATGAACAGCTGAGGTCTTGATGAACATTTGAGGTCTTGATGAACAGCTGAGGTCTTGATGAACATCTGAGGTCTTGATGAACATCTGAGGTCTTGATGAACAGCTGAGGTCTTGATGAACATCTGAGTAGTAGAATCAGGTGTGGTAGCAGTGGGCATGAACAGAAAAGCCATCATAACCCTGTGGAATGTCAAGAGCAATGTTTTATAACTCCTGAAACAAACACTTAAACAAATGAAAAACTGCTGAGAAACAACTACAAAAAATACTAAGTCATTAGACAAGTACAAAGCTCTTAAGAAAAATTATAGACATATTTACACATCTGAAATTGGATAGGTAAACCCTTGAATACAAAACTTCAGCTACACATGTCCTAAGTAATGCTGTACACAACTTTCCAACTCTAGTAAAAGAACACACATGTCATTTATAAATGCCAGTATAAATATGAAAACAAGTGGGAGAACTCACAGATTTGGAAACAGAACATGCATTTTAAGTATTGATGGTGTGCAATGTACCATGTTAACTGCGTGCATTTGAATTGGCATAAATCATTTGTCAGTTCCACATGAGCCAGTTAGCATTTCTCCGTGACAGGCGCAGTCCCACAATCCGCCACTCTGCCTTAAAGCACTGTGTCCTCTGGCAGTACCGTAGCGACGGCGTGCATCTCACGGACGAGGGCAACGACGTCTTCTTTGATAGTCTGAGAGCTGCTCTCTCCTCCGTTCTAGCGAGACACATGCAGTAGTTCACACCACCACGCTCGCTGCCACTTGCCTGCCTCTCCACGAACTCAAAAGGCTCTTTTAAGAGCCACCTAATAAATAAAAACAAGTGTTTGTGTGTGCATGCGCGTGTAGGTGTGTTGGAAGGAGGCTGTCAAAACTACAAATAAAACACTGATTTCGACAGACCATTTAAATGGACAGTCTTGAAGCATTCGTTCAAAGAAGATTTGTTTGTTTATTTATCTTGCAACAATAGTCTAAAGCAATTGATTTGTTGAAAAGAGACTAAATTAATCACGTTAGCAGTCATGTCATTTTCTTTTGACTGCGCACAGCATGGTGCACAATTTTAGCAAGTAGAGAGGTGCTGCGATTAATCTGGCACGGGGTACACCATCGGACAAAAGTGGGGAGAGAATGTAGATAAAGCGTTTTCATCAAAAGCAATCCCTTTTCCATATGAAAACACGAAATTCTACTCATTACCAGTGGTGGAAAAAGTATCCAATTGTCATAAGATGGCTTAATAGAAAATGACTCCACAAAAAAGTGAAAGTCACCCAGTAAAATACCACTATTTGGGGCGGCAGGTAGCCTAGTGGTTAGAGCTTTGGTTTTGAGCTGACAAGGTAAAATCTGTCGTTCTACCCCTGAACAAGGCATTTAACCCACTGTTCCTAGGCCGTCATTGAAAATATGAATTTGTTCTTAACTGACTTGCCTAGTTAAATTAAAGTAAAATACTTGAGTAAAAGTCAAAAAGTATTTAGTTTAAAAAATACGTAAGTATCAAAAGTAAAAGTATAAATCATTTAAAAATCGTTATATTAAGCAAACCAGAAGACACCATTTTTTGTTTTTAATTTACAGATAGCCAGGGGCATACTTTTGTGTTTAGTGAGTCAGTCAGATCAGAGGCAGTAGGAATGACAAGGGATGTTCTCTTGATAAGTTTGTAAATTGGACCATTTTCCCGTCCTGCTAAGCTTTTAAAATATAATGAGTACTTTTGGGTGTCATGGAGTAAAAAGTACATTATTTTCTTTAGGAATGTAGTGAAGTAAAAGTAAAAGTTGTCCAAAATATAAATAATAAAGTACAGATACCCCAGAAAATGACTTAAGTAGTACTTTAAAGAATTTTTACATAAGTACTTTACACCACTGCTCATTACTACACGTGCTTAATTACTTGACTTTTGTTTTGAGCAGACTTCGCCACCAGACAGAGCAGGCACCAAGCTCACTTCCGGAAGGCGGCAGCTCAGTTCCAAATCGAATGCGATACATTTTTAGCTAGTGCAAAACATGCCGACATGACACCCGGGCCAGATTAATCTAACCCCCTTAATGATTCTGATGTGGTTTTACCTGGTTTCACCGTGTGCAGCACCTGCACCCCCTGAACACACTGAAAAGTAACTTGACACTGTGTTAATCAGTCAGCACGAATGTGGATCATTATAATGACAAGGCAGGAGCTGGAATGTCTTCTACATGTGGATCATTATAATGACAAGGCAGGAACGTCTTCTACATGTGGATCATTATAATGACAAGGCAGGAGCTGGAATGTATTCTACATGTGGATCATTATAATGACAAGGCAGGAACGTCTTCTACATGTGGATCATTATAATGACAAGGCAGGAGTTGGAATGTATTCTACATGTGGATCATAATAATGACAAGGCAGGAGTTGGAATGTATTCTACATGTGGATCATAATAATGACAAGGCAGGAGTTGGAATGGTATTCTACATGTGGATCATAATAATGACAAGGCAGGAATGTATTCTACATGTGGATCATAATAATGACAAGGCAGGAGCTGGAATGTCTTCTACATGTGGATCATTATAATGACAAGGCAGGAGCTGGAATGTATTCCTCATGTGGATCATAATAATGACAAGGCAGGAGTTGGAATGTATTCTACATGT
>QNTS01005627.1:13314-36887 GCA_003317085.1 Hucho hucho
GGAAAAGAAATACGACCGGGGTGATTTGTTCTGTCGGTAGGTTTACAAGGTAGCACCTTCCCCACTGCAAACTAAGCGTTCTAGTTTTGAATTATGGTGTTACTGTTTACAAGTTAAGACTTCTGTTAATACTGTTATGAAGCAACCTTTTATAGAGAGGGTAAAGTTGAGATTGCATAGGATTTTTATTTCTATTCTGTAGTTATGGACTTGAAGTTTATGTCAATCAATGCCAGGGGGATACGAAACCTGTTGAAGAGAGAAGCTTTTTGTTTTTGTTTTGTAAGGACTGCAACGCAGATCTTGTATTCGTTCAAGAAACACATTCATGCAAAGAGGACTATAATTATTGGACAAATCAGTGGGGGCGGTGACTTGTTTGGCCCACGGGACTAATCATTCAGCTGGGGTTGCAATTTTAGCACACAATTTCAAAGGGACTTTTTTGTTTACTCAAATGGACACCAATGGACATTGGCTAGTAGCAGTCATCAACCACATGGACAGATTATTTGTGTTGTGTAATGTATATGGATACTGTTCTAGTCCTCCAAATAACTTACTTTTAGAGGAAATTGAGGAAATTCTTAAAAGTCTTTTGAGAAAATATCCATCCAGTCAGATTATAGTTGGTGGAGATTTTAATATGGTTTATTCAAATGAGGCTGATAGATTGCCCCATAGGCCTAACATTGGTGTGAACAAGTTGGTGAATTTCTGCCAAAGCCTGGACTTAATTGACATATGGAGAGTTAAAAACCCTGGAGAGAAACAATACACATGGAGTAATAGAGATCGTTCACTACAATCAAGAATTGACTTGTGGATGATAACCTCTAATCTTGAGCCCAACACTGTAGAGGTCAAAATACTGCCTGCAGTCTTGTCGGATCATAAAGCCATATAGCTGACTGTAGGAATGTGCAGTATTGATGATAAGAAATACTCTGGTGGTTATTGGAAGTTAAATAACTCATTGTTATTGCATGATGATTTAAAAAATGTGATTAAGAATCTAATTTCTGTTTACTGGATTTTAGCTACATCTAATGCAGAATTTGGGAAATATTGGCAACTGCTGAAATTTAAAATCCGATCAGCCTGTATTACTTATGGAAAACGTCTTGCTTTAAGAAGGAGATGTGAGGTAGCTGAACTCTCTAAGACAATTGCGGATATTACAGAGATTGAGCATCTTGATCTTAATGAGAAAGCTAAATTGAATGATTTACAGAATCAACTAGATACATTGTATTAGGAAAAAGCTAGAGGAGCCTTCATAAGATCCAGACAACAATGGCTTGAAAAAGGCGAAAAGAACAGTAGATACTTTTTTAATTTGGAATAGAGGAGAGGGGAACTTAACACACTTCGGAAACTTAAGATTAATGGGGTTACCACTGAGGATAGAGAGTTGGTATCAGACTTTACCACTAAGTTTTATGAGAATATTTACTCCTTAGATAATAATTTGAGTGACTCTAAGGATCTCCTTGATTCTATAGAGAATGTTAATTCGGTTAGTGAAGAATTCAATATGTCTTGTTGTCAAGATTTATCCATTATGGACATCCAGTACGGGGTTGCTCAGTTAAAAAACAACAAATCTCCAGGTTGTGATGGATTAACCTCTGAATTTTACAAAACCTTCTCTGAAGAAATAGCACCATTTTTACTTGAAACCTTTAAGGAGGCTATAAAGAAGGGAGAACTACCTGCCTCTCTGAAGCAAGGGGTTATAACTCTTATACCTAAACCACACAAGGATCTCTTAATTATTGATAATTGGCGTCCAATCACACTTCTAAATAACGACTACAAAATTATAGCCTTAATCTTTGCAAAAAGGTTAAAGTCTTGCTTGAATGATCTGGTTGATGAATGTCAATCAGGGTTTATGAAAGGGCGCCATATATCTAATAATGGTGTTAGACTTGGTTGAGTATTGTGATCTATTGGATGACTTCCCTGTTATCCTATTTTTGGATTTTCAGAAAGCATTTGATACAGTAAGTCACAATTTTATCTTTGATTGTCTTCAGCATTTGAAGTTCGGTCATTTTTCTGTTGATGCTATTAGAACTCTGTATAATGGTGGCAATAGCTGTATCAAACTCTGTCATGGAACATCCTCAAGGTTTAACATTTACAAAGGAATATGACAAGGTTGTCCAATCTCACCTTTTTTATTTTTGTTAGTATCCCAAATCGTATGCTCATTAGTTCATCAAAGTCCATTTGAAGGCATTACATTCCAGGCCAGAGAGATCAAGATATCCCAACTGGCGGATGACACCTCACTTTTTTTGAAAAATGTGTCACAAGCTAGATTAGCATTGGATATCGTGAAGCAGTTCTCCAAAATCTCAGGTTTGGCATTAAATCTCTCCAAATGTGAGATGTTTGTTCTGAAAGGAGCTGTCAATCCGGCAGATTGTAACATCTCTGAAAAAGATACTGTAACCTACCTCTGTGTAAAGATCACCAAAAATCTTAAGGCTGTGAATGATCTTAATTTGAGTCCTGTAACTGAATCTGTCAAAAAGAAATTCTCCTCATGGTTAGGGAGGGATTTAAGTCTTCAAGGAAGGGTGCTTTTATCCAAAGCTGAGGGGCTATCTCGTGCATCCTATCTTTTTTCATCTGTTGACATTCCCAAATCCACTTGCTGTACCTTAGATAGGCTATTGTACAGCTTCATATGGAAAAACAAGCCACATAAGATAAAAAGAGATGTCATCACCAACAGGGTTTATGATGGCGGTCTATATGTCTTAGACTTCTCTCTCTTCAATCAGATATCCAAGGTCAACTGTGTTAAAAGGTACATAAAAAATCCTCATAGTTTCTGGAATATTATACCTTATTTTGTTTTTCAGAAGTTCGGAGGGCTTAATTTTTTACTACAATGTCCATATATTGTGGGTAAACTTCCTGTGAAATTGGCGGCTTTTCACAAGCAGGCTTTAATGTGCTGGGCTTTCTTGTATAAACACAACTTTTCACCTCATATATGTTTTATATGGAACAATGGGTCGATATTGCACAGAAACAAGATGTTATTTTACCATAAATGGTTCTCGAAAAACATTGTCCTTGTCAGCCAATTAGTTAATATTAGTGGGAATCTATTTACGAGGAGAGAATTTATGGAAAGATACAACTTTGAGGTTTCAAGCAAGGAATATGACACTGTTATTAAAGCTATACCTAGTGGGATAAAAACATTACTTCAGAATAATGCATATTTTGGAATATCCCCGATTGTAAGCGACATCCAGGTGAATGGCATAGGTCTACTATATACAACATTCAACAACCGTTTATTAAGGGATATTTTCTACAGGAAGTCTATTCCCTCTGTGATATTTTATTGGGCCTCATCTTTTGATGTAAACTGGTGCCGTGCTTGGCTCACTCCACACACATTTATGGTGACCAATAAAGTATCTCCTTTAAGATTATCCAGTCTATCCGTGTAATAACTTGATATCTAAATATATACCTGATGTTACCAGTGAATGCAGTTTTTGTGAACTAGAAACTGAATCTATTGAACACTTATTCTGTCATTGTTTATATAGTGAAGTGTTCTGGACTGATGTAAAACTATATCTTGGCCTCAAAANGTTGAAGTGTACCTATGATGAAAATTACAGGCCTCTCTCATCTTTTTAAGTTGGAGAACTTGCACAATTGGTGGCTGACTAAATACTTTTTTGCCCCACTGTACAACATTCAACAACCGTTTATTAAGGGATATTTTCTACAGGAAGTCTATTCCCTCTGTGATATTTTATTGGGCCTCATCTTTTGATGTAAACTGGTGCCGTGCTTGGCTCACTCCACACACATTTATGGTGACCAATAAAGTATCTCCTTTAAGATTATCCAGTCTATCCGTGTAATAACTTGATATCTAAATATATACCTGATGTTACCAGTGAATGCAGTTTTTGTGAACTAGAAACTGAATCTATTGAACACTTATTCTGTCATTGTTTATATAGTGAAGTGTTCTGGACTGATGTAAAACTATATCTTGGCCTCAAAATGCATACAACCATTGAACTTTTTAAGTCTGACATATTATTTTACTACACTGATTCCACAATTGAGCGTGAGTATGTCATAAATCTCTTTATTTTATTAGGAAAATATTTCATACACAAATCAAAATGTATGAAGAAAAAGCCCCTTTTCTTGGCACTGCATCTCAGTGCTAGAGACATCACTACAGACACCCTGGTTCGAATCCAAGTTGTATCACAACCGGCTGTGATTGGGAGTCCCATAGGGCGGCGCACAATTGGCCCAATTTTGTCAATGCAGTATACTATTTTTACAGCAGTGCTTTATTATGTTACTACTTTGTAATATTGTTTTGTTTTATTTCTATATCCTGATATTGTATTCTAATGAATAAGTCCTCCTTATTCTGTACTTTCAGAAACCACGAACAGTATTTGCCAATATCATAACTGGAACTGGACATCTTTCGAGCTGAAGATTGAGGCCAGATTTTGTATGCTAACGTACACTCCTTAACAGCTTTACTGGATGAAAACAGCAAGAAAACACATCGTCGTCAATTTTATTGCAGTATTGGTGGTGGTTGGTTCAACAACAACTTCTTTTACTAGAGGAAAAAAAACTGAATATGCATAACCAATATTTAATATTCATGCAGTGACTGAACATGAGATGCAGTGCCATAGAGCGCTGCGCCACTTGGGAGGCATAAGGCCAGGGTAGCTTCAAAATACAACATAAGCTAATACTTCTCTGACGCAACTAGCATTGTTTTACAGAGCTGATAGAAGAATGTAGCTAGCTACCTAAGCAAGATTGAATATAACACTACAAAGGCTATGAAATGAAACGTTACCTCACGTGTCCGCGGTTATAAGGAATATACACAAATATATTATGCTGCATAAATACAGTGACCTTCAATAGAAACGACATACTGAAACTATTATAACGTAATAAGGAACTTAGTTTGATAGAAACGCACACATTTCCAAAGTTATTATTAGTAACGAAAACAACAATGACTGGCAAAAGAAGGAAGATGTGAACACGTGTGCAGATCCTGTTCCGACGCGACATGAGAAAATGTCTGCAGACTTGAACTGCACAAACAATTAGGAAGTGCTTGGGGAATTTTGTCCGGGTCAGAAATGTCCCAAAAATGTAATTGTCCTGAAAAGTAAAAATTACTATTTTTATGTGAATGAACGAGGAGGCGGATCATAGCTCAATTCAAACTATTCTTAGAAAATAACAACTTTTTAGAAAATCATTGGAAGTTGAAACAGCCTATAAATAAAAACAGGCTAAATTCCTTGTTTTGAGGGCAGCGCGGATTAAATGTATTGTTGAATAACGATCACATTCTATTATGGAGGGAACGTCATAACATCATCACGTGCATAAAATAACTCACGCTGGGGCGACCGTTAGAGATATTTGGAACTCACACATGAAAGGGTTATACGTTAACGCCCTCTGTCTTTAATGGAGGGTGTCTATCTGACAAGAAAGAGCAAGAATTGTCAAAGTAAGCAAGTAAGTGATTTGGCTTTTAGACATTAAATGTATCATATGCAGTACTAACTTTCTAGTGATAATACAATTTTCCTTATTCCTTCAGGTCCAGCACTGAGAGGAGGGGATGGGGAGTGAAAAATTACCATGGCTTTTTCTTATTCATTGCATTTGGCTTGGAGGTAGGCTACAAATATAGAGTCTGTATACAGTAAAAAATATTGTATTTAAAAACAAATACATTTTTATTCATTTACACACAAAGAAATACCAAACAATGTGGTGAGAGTTAAAAAGAGTAGCGAAAAGTGCATGTGCAGGGGAGATGAAAAACCTTGAGGGGCTAGTAATGCACCTCCCCCTTTCAAATATTAATAGAACAAAATGAACAATAAAATGGCCTCTTGATTTGTTCAAATCAACCCGTGACCAGCCCAAGGAACATCGGAGCAGAGGAGGCTGGTGAGGGGAAGACGGCTCATAATAATGACTGGAATGAAGTGAATGGAATCAAACACAAGGAAGCCATGTGTTTGATGTGCCAAAACTATTCTATTCATTCCATTCTAAGCCATTACTATGAACCTGTCGTCCACAATTAAGGTGTCACCAGCCGCTTGTAGATCAGAGATGATACTTTTTATACTCATATTCCTTGACTGTGTCCAACACCTCTTGACTAACATTTCCCCTACTGCTATTTGAGTGATGGGAGTTGATGCCTCATCATGGACTGCTGAGGTGCCCAGCTCAGTCTCCGGCCTACAGGGCTCATGCATCGTGATTCCCTGCTCATTCAACTACCCAGAACCAGAGAAGAAGCCCTCCAAATTAACTGGCACCTGGTTCAAAAACCAATATGACTATATATACCACCCAGACAGCTCCAACGTCATCACAGACTACAGGGGTCGTACAGAGCTGGTGGGAGACCTCTGGCAGAAGAACTGCTCTCTCAGAATCGACCGCCTCAATCACAGTGACATAGGACCCTTTACTTTCAGGATTGAAATAGAAGACCATACCAAGTATTCCTACATAAATGACAAAGTCTCCATTGCAGTGAGCAGTAAGTTCACAGGGGAAGTTGACAAGGAGAATTTCAAATATTGTATTAATTATAGTATCCCATTGACCCTATTGTTATTTGATTAGCTTTAGCTTGTTGGGGATTTCAATCTTAATGATAGCACAGAAAGGCCATACCCAATAATAAGTGGAAGCACACTGCAGAGGAACTGCTATAACTGTTCTTATTTCCTTGCTACTTTCAGGCTCTCCAGATCCCCCTTCTCTGTCAGTGAGGGAGGAGGTGAAGGTGGAGGAGGAGGTGTCTGCCTCCTGCTCTGTGTTTCACTCTTGCCCGTCTGAACACCCTCTCTTCACCTGGAGCCATTCCGGAACAGCCAGTGTCCACTCACAGCAGCTGGCCAAGGGCCATTGGGAAGTGACATCATCCCTAAACTTTAGCTCCACCATCACTGATCACAACCAGCCTCTGATCTGCACAGCAGCATACAGGGGAGGGAAGATGGTGAACAGCTCCAAAACTCTCAATGTCAAATGTAAGTGGACTACACCTTTTGTGTTAACAACACTGTTTGGTAGATTTACACTTTCACTTCTGTGAAAACAGTGCAGATGAGGAAAATGAAACTAGAATTAAACTTGTTTGAAAAGGAAACATGAACTGTGTCCACAGTCTGGACATGGAATACTTCCCTTTTCTATTTAAAATAGATTGAAACCATGTGGTTGACCAAATTAATCTGTATTAGGGTGTTTACACATATAGTTTTTTTTAACATAACTGATCTCAGTCCTCTTTAAAAACTACTTAGGGAGAAACGGGGCGCTAGCGGGCAGTTCCCAACACTACCCGGTGAAATGTAAAGCGCCAAATTCAAAATCCAAAAGTTGAATTATTAAACATTCATCAATATATAAGTGTTGCATAGTCATCAAAAGCTCTGATTCTTCAATATCACATCGTTGTCAGATTTCAAAAAGGCTTTACGGCGAAAGCACAACATTTGATTGTTTGAGGATAGCACCTCTAACATTTATGCATTAGCATAAATTCATATCCAGCGCGGGTCACACAAAACCCATATAAGAGCTAAAATAAATCACTTACCTTTTGAAGAACTTCTGCTGAAGGCATCCCAAGTGTCCAACGAAGACATCCAATGGTTCTTTTGTTAGAAAAAGTAATTTATTATATCCATAAATCTCAGTTTGGTTGGCGTGTTATGTTCAGAAATCCACCGTCGAGTCGCCCATTGAACCGTGAAGAGAATGCGTTCAAATTATACCTATCAACTTTGTCCAAACAAATCAAACATCATTTTTAATGTATCCTTAGGTATCCTTTTATGTATATTTACTATAATATTTCAACCGGATTATAGCCTGAACGATAGGAAACAAAAAAAACACAGAGCGCGCGAGACCGTGAACGCACGTCATTCTATTGAGTTCCGGGGTCCACTTCTAAATTCTTCTTCTATTGGCTTCTAATTCAACCTAACGTCATGAAACCCTGTCTAAAGACTGTTGACACCCAGTGGAAGCCATAGGTACTGCAGTCTAGGTCCTAGATAACGTTGAATCCCATAGGCAGCCAGGAGAAAAAGGTCATCTACAAAAAAAACTGCAAATCCGAAGGGATTTTCCTCAGGTTTTCGCCTGCTATATCAGTTCTGTTATACTCACAGACATTATTTTAACGGTTTTAGAAACTTCAGAGTGTTTCCTATCCAATAGTACTAATGTGTGCATATCCTAGTTTCTGGGCCTGAGTGGCAGGTATTTTACTTTGGGCACGCCAGACTCTCCAAAACCGACACCTCGGCTGCCGCTCCCTAAGAAGTTAAAGAAACTCTAGGTAAAGGAAATGGTAAAATAACTCAATTATTTTTGTATTCACACTGGCTTTGCCTTTGAATGAGTACTCAACTCTTTTGCCAGTTCACTTCACCTATTTTGTGGTCTGAGTTCTCTTCGTATTCACATTGCTATATTAAGAAAGGAACCAAGTTATTTTTCCATGTTTTTTCCACAAACCTGTACATAATCATCTTCTCTCTTTTGTGGCACCAATGTGAGGGGTTATGGCAGGGGAAACAGTGTTGCAGTAGTCTTGTCTGTGGTGCGGTAATAATGAGAGGCGAATCTGGTGAGGCTTGGAATACAAGTGAACCTAACTCAGTTCTGTTCCCATCGGGGGCTCGTTTAAGCGGTCTGAGTTCCTGTTGAGTGTTCACAATGCACAAAAAAATTGTCTGAAAAGGACTAAGTGTGAAAACACCCTTAAAGGGGCAATCTGTGATTGGTACACCAATTTGGGTAATATTTTATTAATATTATACAGTAGGGTCCAAAATGATTGGATTCCTTGATAAAGATGAGCAAAAAAGACTGTATAAAATAATAAAAATATTTTATTATTTTATACAGGTACAATTGCTCATGTAAATATATTTTGTTTAACAAGTAATCCAAAAAATCGAAAAAAGATAGTGGTCAAGATAATTGCATCTCATATTATCAATACTCCTGCACCCTACGTAGCACTACATGTAGTTATAGCCAAACTGTTTCATTCTCATTCCAGACCCCCCTGTGATCAAAGTGGGCTCCGCCTGCACGTCAGACATCTCCACGGTAACCTGTCTGTGCATTGTGGATTCGGTGCCCCCCGGCACTGTGGAGTGGTCTCATCCAGCCGGACCCCTGCCCAGTACCAGTATGGAGAGGCATGGGTCAGTTACCATGGTGGCCCTACAGAGGGCACTAGGCTCCTCAGAGACCGTCCACTGCCATGCCCACAACACACAGGGAAATGCCACCTTGTCCTTCACTCTGTCCACAAACGGTAAGGTAAACAGTGGGGAAGTGTATCATAAATGAAGTATTATATACTTTATTAACATTACAAATGATATTATTGGTACATTAATAGATCATATTTATTTGTTTTTGGACAGATAAGATGTTGATGCCGTACGTTTCAATTGGTATTGCTGCATTAGTGGTGGTAGTAATACTGATTCCCATGTCAGTTTACCTATTGATCAAGAAGGGGTAAGTTACTCTCGTATTTATTTTTGGAGGGAGTTACATAGATTTGTGTTTGTTATTAGCTGTTTTATTCTGTTTTGACAACTTCACATTATTTTCCTCATCAGTGGGAGGAGTCGGAGTGACCAGCCAGTAACCAGCAAGCAGGACATGGATGCATCCAAATGTGCTTCCTCAGATCCCTCACCATCAAGGTACTGTGTTTTTTAAAGGCTGTTCAATCTGTGATCATAACCTACAATCCATGATGAGTTGTTGAAGACCATTAGCCTACATTCACTCTTGTTGTGTCTTATCAAATGAAGAGAATGCATCTGAGAGTGGCCCTAACTCTATCCACAGGAAAGAGCAGACAGACACCAGCAGTGAAATCAACACAAACTACTACACCAACAATCACCTATATGGCAACATGGAGGTATGTACTGTAGGCCTACTGCAGACATGTACAGTAGATATCTGAGATCTGAGAAGAACGTTGCTGTAAATAAAAAGGATATAAAAAACAATAGAGGTGTTGTTGATGATATCTCTGATCTGGTTTCCTGTAGGCTGAAAATGTAGGCGACCCATACGAGTGTGATGGTGGAGACGATGCAGTCTATGGTAACGTGTGATCACAACAGGAAGCATGGCCAAGAGGCAGTGGTCCTCAGTCTGATTCCAGTAAAATATTAACATTTTAATCCCAGTGTAGCAGAACAGTTGACTGCTTATATTTGTTAGCTTGATGTAGCTTTATGGTTCTAATTGCTAAAGAATATGGTTCATTCTTATTTGGGCTGTGGCTTTGTGTTATAGCTTTAACAAGGCTTATGTTTATTATCTATGTCTGGGACTTTCAGTGTTTCTCCACTTGAGGTTGCTCTTTCATTTATTGAGATTTTCAACATCTGTTTATTTCTTTAGGGTTAGAGCTATTTCACAATATTGATTTTGTCAATATACTGTAGCTTTAGTTTTTTTTACCCTCTCTGTAAGAACATACCAGTAACAGGCATGCAAATCAAAATTCAGATTATGATGAATTTGTATTAGGTTATGATTGTAGCTCTGTTTACATTATCAAATCTGAATAAATAAAAAAATAAAAAATTGAACAAATCCTTCATATGATTTGAAATGCATAGAAATGTATTCAGTGTATTGAATTGTGGGCATGGTGTGTTCTCTTACCCACCTTTGAGAGGATGAGAAACATAGAGATCCTATTAAATTCTAATAATAATGTATATTTTAATACTATTCTAGTATTCTATTCCTAATTCCTAATTATATGGTGAGATAGGTTTCCCCATACTCATTCCTGGCAGAGCAAGACATTGTGTCCTTATCCTCCAACTCCCCCTCCACTAAAACTGTAGAGGTTGAACCCATTATGAAACTGTTGACTAACGTTATAGATGCACTTGTCCAACTGATCTCTGCAGTCCAACTGATCTCTGGGCATTCACAAGAAACTGACAAGTCAAATGTCAGGTTTTGTTGCTTTAGCCCAAGTAATCCGCATACACTTCTGGAGGGTCTGTTGGGAGAATACAAAACCATTAGTTTACAGCGGCACAGCATATTTTTTACAGACCACTGTCAGAAGTGCAATGAGCTACAATAACTCTGGAACTTCCTCAATTACTGCGATCTTCAGGAAATCCCCCTGTTAACCTGTCTTGACAAGCAAAACTAGTGAGAAACATTACTGTTCTAAGTGTATCCATTACTAGGAAGTGACTCTTAATTGACTACCTGGCTAAAGGAGAAGCTGAGTAATAGAAGTTGTAAAGGCTTGGTCCTTATAATCTACTGTGATTGTCCATTCTCTGGAGCACCCATGTCCCTCTTTGTTGATGGCAGTGCAGTACAGGGCTTCGGTGAGTCTGGTCAAAGTTTATTGGTCACGTACATAGTTTAGCAGGTGTTTTAGCGGGTGCAGTAAAATGCTGATGTTACTTTCTCCTAACAACACAATAAAATGTCAAACAAGTACACAAATCATCAAAAAGTAAATAATTAAAATAATTAGAGAATAGTCAGAATCCAAATAACAACACAAATAGCACTGTCCCAGTAATCCAAATGCAATCTATACATACAGTTGAAGTCGGAAGTTTACATACACTTAGGTTGGAGTCATTAAAACTCGTTTTTCAACCACTCCACTAATTTCTTGTTAACAAACTATAGTTTTGGCAAGTTGGTTAGGACATCTACTTTGTGCAAGACACAAGTAATTTTTCCAACAACTGTTTACAGACAGATTATTTCACTTATAATTCGCTGTATCACAATTCCAGTGGGTCAGAAGTTTACATACACTAAGTTGACTGTGCCTTTAAACAGCTTGGAAAATTCCAGAAAATGATGTCATGGCTTTAGAAGCTTCTGATAGGCTAACTGACATCATTTGAGTCAATTGGAGGTGTACCTGTGGATGTATTTCAAGGGCTACCTTCAAACTCAGTGGCTCTTTGCTTGACGTCATGGGAAAATCAAAAGAAATCAGCCAAGAAAAATTGTAGAGCTCCACAAGTCTGGTTCATCCTTGGGAGCAATTTCCAAATGCCTGAAAGTACCACTTTCATCTGTACAATCAATAGTACGCAAGTATAAACACCATGGGACCACGCAGCCGTCATACCGCTCAGGAAGTCGACACGTTCTGTCTCCTATAGATGAACGTACTTTGGTGCGAAAAGTGCAAATCAGTCCCAGAACAACAGCAAAGGACTTTGTGAAGATGCTGGAGGAAACAGGTACAAAAGTATCTATATCCACAGTAAATCGAGTCCTAAATCAACATAACCTGAAGGGCCGCTCAGCAAGGATGAAGCCACTGCTCCAAAACCGCCATAAAAAAGCCAGACGACGGTTTGCAACTGCACATGGGGACAAAGACTATTTGGAGAAATGTCCTCTGGTCTGATGAAACAAAAATATAACTGTTTGGCCATAATGACCATTGTTATGTTTGGAGAAAAAAGGGGGAGGCTTGCAAGCCGAAGAACACCATCCCAACCTTGAAGCACAGGGGTGGCAGCATCATGTTGTGGGGGTGCTTTGCTGCAGGAGGGACTGGTGCACTTCACAAAATAGATGGCATCATGAGGAAGGACAATTATGTGGATAAATTGAAGCAACATCTCAAGACATCAGTCAGGACGTTAAAGCTTGGTCGAAAATGGGTCTTCCAAACGGACAATGACCCCAAGCATACTTCCAAAGATGTGGCAAAATGGCTTAAGGACATCAAAGTCAAGGTATTGGAATTGCCATCATAAAGCCCTGACCTCAATCCTATAGAAAATTTGTGGGCAGAACTGAAAAAGCGTTTGCGAGCAAGGAGGCCTACAAACCTGACTCAGTTACACCAAAATTCACTGAACTTATTGTGGGAAGCTTGTGGAAAGCTACCCGAAACGTTTGACCCAAGTAAACAATTTAAAGGCAATGCTACCAAATACTAATTGAGTGTGTGTAATATTCTGACCCACTGGGAATGTGATGACAGAAATAAAAGCTGAAATAAATCATTCTCTCTACTATTATTCTGACATTTCACATTCTTAAAATGAAGTGGTGATCCTAACTGTCCTAAGACAGGGAATTGTCAGAATGAAATGTCAGGAATTTTGAAAAACAGAGTTTAAATGTATTTGGCTAAGGTGTATGTAAACTTCCGACTTCAATTGTTATTCACCGGATGATGTAACACAAGATATACTAAGAATGATTTGTACAGCAGTAGATATAGTAGAGTGAGCTATGTCAATAATCCAGTATATAAATGTGCTGTGGTATAAACAGCCTGACTAAAATGCAATGTACAGTAGTAGTAATATTAGTAATATTAGATTGAGCTAATCTGAGAGTACAACACCCCGTGGCAAAATTGAAAGAATTGCAGGAAATTAGCTTCCAGACCAGAGTCCAGAATAAATATATATATATATATATATGTTAATGGTGTGTTGAGAGTATGGACAGTATGGGAATATAAAAGGTGTATACAGCAGTAGTTATATAGGTTGAGCCATGACTAGAATACAGAATATACATATAAAGTGGGTTAACCGCATGTTAACATTATTTATGTGACCACTGTTCAATGACTCTACCTTCAGAAAGTATTCATACCCCTTGACTTATTCCACAGTACATGGGATGGGAATACTTTCTGAAGGCACTATACTTAGAGCAGTCTCTAAGGTGCAGGGTAGAGTACCAGGTGGTAGCCGGCTAGTGACAGTGTCTAAGGCTCAGGGCAGGGTACAGAGAGAAGGCTGGTTGCTCCCAGGTGGTGCAGCGGTCTAAGGCACTGCATCTCAGTGCCAGAGGTGTCACTACAGACCCTGGTTCGATTCCAGGTTGTATCACAACCGTCCGTGATTGGGAGTCCCATAGGGCGGCGTGCAATTGACAAGCAATAATTGTCTAAGTAAGTGATTTGGCTTTTAGACATTAAATGGATCATATGCAGTGCTAACTTTCTATTGATAATAACGTTTTCCTTATTCCTTCAGGTCCAGCACCCCACTGTTTTCTGATTCATTGCGTATGTCTTTGAGGTAGGCTACAATAGATTCTGTATACAGTAAAAAATATTGTATTTATAATTTATCTACTAATTTGCACACAAGAAAATACAAAACAATGTGATGAGAGCAGTGATGGTCAGTGCTGTTTAAGATGAGGGAAGATTATAAAAAATGTATGAACATGGCCTTATTTCTATTACATTATATTGGATGACTGTCATTCAAATTCCATTCACCCAGCTCAATGTAACATCGATAGGTTGAGGCTACTACATGATGCTAAAATTTTCCCTGTACCCATCATGAGGTTGCTACAACCTAGCCTATGAATGAACATTTACAACGTAGGTGCACAGGTTGACATAATTTTGAGTAATTAAGGTAACAGACAGTGACACATTCAATACCGCCTTGCACACACTTGCCTGCATCTACAGTAGCTGAGCTAGAGTGCAATCATTGGTCCAACAGTTGCAAACGAGAGTTTCTATTGGACAAATGGAGGTATGTTTATCCACATTTCGTTCTGTTTGCTTCCGTTTAAACTCTTAAGGATCTGCCCCTTTTTTTTCCATTTTTAACTGCATGTAGCTCAGGCCCTGAAGCAAGGACATGCATATTCTTGGTACCATTTGAAAGGAAACACTTTGAAGTTTTTGTAAATGTGAAAGAAATCTGGTAAAAGATAATACAAAGTACCATCATCTTTGTAATGCAAGAGAAAGGCCATAATGTATTTTTCCAGCCCAGGTGCAATATACATTTTGGCCATTAGATGGCAGCAGTGTATGTGCAAAGTTTTAGACCGATACAATGAACCATTGCATTTCTGTTTTTGTATCAAGACTGCCCAAAATATGCCTAATAACTTTTTATGTTCAAAATTGTGCACTCTCCTCAAACAATAACATGGTATTCTTTCACTGTAATAGCTACTGTAAATTGGACAGTGCAGTTAGGTTAACAAGAATTTAAGCTTTCTGACAATATCAGATATGTCTGTCACGACTTCCGCCAAAGTCGGTCCCTCTCCTTGTTCGGGCGGCGTTCGGCGGTCGACGTCACCGGTCTTCTAGCCATCGTCGATCCACTTTTCATTTTCCATTTGTTTTGTCTTGTGTTTCCCCACACCTGGTTTCAATTCCCAAATTAAGTGTCATGTATTTAACCCTCTGTTTCCCCCATGTCTTTGTGTGTGATTGTTCATTTTTGTTCAGGTCGGTATTGTTCCGGCTGGTTTGTGCTGGGTGCCATTTATTTCACCCGTGTTCTGTGGCAACCGTTCTTTTGCACTTTGTATTATAGTTTTACTTTGTGCTGTCTAAGTAAAGTGCGTTTGGTTCACTCATCTCTGCTCTCCTGCGCCTGACTTCATACACCAGCTACACCCACCCATCTGACAGAATCACACACCCAACGTTATGGAGTCAGCAGGAGCAGGTGCCCCTGTTAAGTGGGTAGAGGAGCACGTCCAGGAGCAGGCGGCAATGCTTCACCATCTCGGCGCCGCCATGGACCGCGTCCTTCAGACCATGGATCACTGAGAGAGAAAGGGAGTTCCACCAGCGCCTCCGCCAGCACCACCAAGGTCACCACTACTCGCCCCTCTTTCACCCGGTCCCAGTGGGATTCGTTACTCCCTTCCTAGGGAGTATGATGGGACGGCTGCAGGATGTCGGGGTTTCCTACTACAGCTAGAGCTCTACCTGGCAACTGTCCACCCGGCTGTCCACGAGGGTGTCCGCCCTCGTCTCATGCCTCTCAGGGAAAGCCCTGGAGTGGGCCAACGCCGTGTGGAGGGAAGGAGATGCGGTGCTGGACCACTTTGAGGATTTCACCCGCCGCTTCTGGGCAGTCTTCAACCACCCGCCTGAGGGTAGAGCGTCTCGTCAATCTGAGGCAGGGGACGAGGAGCGCACAGGAGTTCGCTCTGGACTTCCGGACCCTGGCCGCCGGCGCGGGATGGAACTACAGGGCCCTGATCGACCACTACCGTTGCAGTTTGCGCAAGGACATCCGTCGGTTCCATCCCCCAGCACCACCGCTCCAATGTCCATGGAGCTGGGAGGTGCTGCGCTTAGGGAGACCGCGCTTAGGGAGGCCGCAGAGGGCACACTGCCGGTCGGTGCTGGGGAGGTTCCTCTGGGAGTCGAGGCAGCAGGCAGGGCACTCTCGCGTCACTCCAGGTGAGTGGGCACCATGCTCACCCAGAGCCCTCTGTTGCACACATGTTTTTGTACATTAATTTTCCTGAGTTAACCTGGAATTTCATTGACAGATCATTTGCTCATAGTTTAGGGATCCCCATTGTTCCAGTGGATATGCCCTTCCCAGTTCACGCCCTAGACAGTTGACCAATAGGGTCAGGGTTGATTAGGGAGGTCACCCCGCCCCTGGGCATGGTGACGCAGGAGGATCACAAGGAGAGAATCAGTCTCTTCCTTATTGATTCTCCTGCGTTTCCCATGGTGCTGGGCCTACCCTGGTTATCCCCCCCGAATAAGCCGATTTGGCTCTCGCGTTCTGTAAGAAGAAGGCGACTCAATTACCACCCCATCGACGGGGGGATTGTGCAATAAACCTCCTGGTAGACGCCGCACTTCCCAAGAGTCACGTCTATCCCCTGTCGCCGGAGGAGACGGCGGCTATGGAAACATATGTCTCCGAATCCCTGGGGCAGGGGTACATTCGGTCCTCCACTTCACCTGTCTTCTCGAGTTTCTTTTTTGTGAAGAAGAAGGATGGAGGTCTGCGCCCGTGTATTGACTATCGAGGTATCAACCAGATCACTGTGAGGTACAGTTACCCGCTACCTCTCATAGCCAGTGCGATTGAGTCAGTGCACGGGGCGCGCTTCTTCACCAAATTGTATCTCAGGAGCGCTTACAACCTGGTGCGTATCCGGGAGGGAGACGAGTGGAAGACAACGTTCAGTACCACCTCAGGGCACTATGAGTACCTTGTCATGCCGTACGGGTTGATTAATGCTCCATCAGTCTTCCAGGCCTTTGTAGATGAGATTTTCAGGGACCTGCACGGGCAGGGTGTAGTGGTGTATATTGATGACATTCTAATATACTCCGCTACATGCGCCGAACATGTGTCTCTGGTGCGCAGGGTGCTTGGTCGACAGATGGAGCATGACCTGTATGTCAAGGCTGAGAAGTGTCTGTTCTTTCAACAGTCTGTCTCCTTCCTAGGGTCCCGCAATTCCACTTCAGGGGTGGAGATGGAGAGTGACCGCATTTCAGCCGTGCGTAATTGGCCGACTCCCACCAAGGTAAAGGAAGTGCAGAGGTTTCTAGGGTTTGCCAACTACTACTGGAGGTTTATCCGGGGTCAGGTAGCGGCTCACATTGCCTCACTGCTGAAGGGGGGACCGGTGCGTTTGCAGTGGTCGGCTGAGGCGGACAGGGCTTTTGGTCACCTGAGGGCTCTGTTTACCTCGGCTCCCATGCTGGCTCATCCGTATCCCTCTTTGGCGTTCATAGTGGAGGTGGACACGTCCGAGGCTGGGATAGGAGCCGTGCTCTCTCAGCGCTCGGTTACGCCACCAAAGCTCTGCCCCTGTGCCTTCTTCTCGAAGAAGCTCAGCCCGGCGGAGCGAAACTATAACGTGGGGGACAGGGAGCTGTTGGCTGTCATCAAGGCGTTGAAGGCGTGGAGACATTGGCTTGAGGGGGCTAAACACCCTTTTCTCATCTGGACTGACCACCGCAATCTGGAGTACATCTGGGCGGCGAGGAGACTGAACCCTCGCCAGGCAAGGTGGGCCATGTTTTTCACCAGTTTTGTTTTCACCCTGTCCTACAGACCAGGTTTTCAGAACGTTAAGGCATACGCACTGTCCCGGATGTATGACACAGAGGAGCAGTCCGTGGATCACACCCCCATTCTCCTGGCTTCCTGCCTGGTGGCACCGGTAGTGTGGGAGCTGGACGCGGACATCGAGCGGGCGCTACGTGAAGAGCCCACTCCCCTCCAGTGTCCAGCTGGGCGTTTGTACGTTCCGTCTGCTGTCCGCGACCGGTTGATCTATTGGGCCTACACGTCACCCTCCTCTGGTCATCCGGGCATCGGACGGTGCGCTGTCTTAGTGGGAAGTACTGGTGGCCCACTTTAGCTAAGGACGTTAGGGTTTGTTTCCACCTGCTCTGTGTGCGCCCAGTGCAAGGCTCCTAGGCACCTGCCCAGAGGGAAGTTACAACCCTTACCGGTTCCACAACGGCCGTGTTCGCACCTGTCAGTGCATTTCCTAACCGAATTCCTCCCTCACAGGGTAACACCACGATCCTGGTCGTTGTGGATCGGTTTTCTAAGTCCTGCCATCTCCTCCCTTTGCCCGGTCTCCCTACGGCCCTACAGACTGCGGAGGCCTTGTTTACACACGTCTTCCGGCACTAGGGGGTGCCTGAGGACATAGTGTCTGATCGAGGTCCCCAGTTCACGTCGAGGGTCTGGAGGGCGTTCATGGAACGTCTGGGGGTCTCGGTCAGCCTTACCTCGGGTTTTCACCCCGAGAGTAACGGGCAGGTGGAGAGAGTCAACCAGAATGTGGGTACGTTTCTGAGGTCTTATTGCCAGGACCGGTCGGGGGAGTGGGCGGCGTTCGTGCCCTGGGCGGAGATGGCCCAGAACTCACTCCTCCACTAACCTCTCCCCCTTCCAGTGCGTACTAGGGTACCAGCCGGTTCTGGCGCCTTCGTTCCATGTGTCTCTCCTCAGGCCGGTGGTGGCTGGTCCACTCCAGGAGTCTGAGGTGTGGGAGGTTCCTCCACCAGGTTGAGAGCTTCAAGTCCACATCAACAACAAGCTAGAATGGTCCAAACACACCAAGACAGTCGTGAAGAGGGCACGACAAAGCCTATTCAACCTCAGGAGACTAAAAAGATTTGGCATGGGTCCTGAGATCCTCAAAAGGTTCTACAGCTGCAACATTGAGAGCATCCTGACTGGTTGCATCACTGCCTGGTATGGCAATTGCTCCGCCTCTGACCGCAAGGCACTACAGAGGGTAGTGCGTACGGCCCAGTACATCACTGGGGATTAGCTGCCTGCCATCCAGGACCTCTACACCAGGCGGTGCCAGAGGAAGGCCCTAAAAATGGTCAAAGACCCCAGCCACCCCAGTCATAGACTGTTCTCTCTACTACCGCATGGCAAGCGGTACCGGAGTGCCAAGTCTAGGACAAAAAGGCTTCTCAACAGTTTTTACCCCCAAGCCATAAGACTCCTGAACAGGTAATCAAATGACTATCTGGACTTTTTGCATTGTGCCCCCTCCCCCGCTGCTGCTACTTTCTGTTTATCATATATGCATAGTCACTTTAACTATACTTTCATGTACATACTACCTCAATTGGACCGACCAACCAGTGCCCCCGCACATGGGCTAACTGGGCTATCTATCTGCATTGTGTCCCACCACCCGCCAACCCCATTTTTACGCTACTGCTACTCTCTGTTCATCATATATGCATAGTCACTTTAACCATAACTACATGTACATATACTACCTCAATCAGCCTGAAAACCGGTGTCTGTATGTAGCCTCGCTACTTTTACAGCCTCGCTACTGTATATAGCCTCGCTACTGTATATACTGTTGTTTTTATTTCTTTACCTATCTATTGTTCACCTAATACCTTTTTTATTATTTTCTGCGCTGTTGGTTAGAGCCTGTAAGTAAGCATTTCACTATAAGGTCTACACCTGTTGTATTCGGCACACGTGACAAATAAACTTGGATTTGATTTGAACTACTCCCCAGATTTTATGCATTGCAGTGCTAGCTACCTGTAGCTTATGCTTTCAGTACTAGATTCATTTGCTGATCCTTTGATTGGGTGGACAACATGTCAGTTTATGCTGCAAGAGCTCTGATAGGTTGGAGGATGCCCTCTGGAAGTTGTCGTAATTACTGTGTATGTCTATGGAAAGGGGTGAGAACCACAGACCTCCTAGGTTTTGTATTGAAGTTAATGTACCCAGAGGAGGACGGAAGCTAGTGTCCTCCAGTTACACCATGGTGCTACCCTACAGAGTGCTGTTTAGGGTACTATAGACCTTCATTGCAAAACAGTGTGTTTTAATCAATTATTTAGTAACGTGAATATATTTTGTGTAGTTTTATCTAAAAAGGATACTTTTTTAATGTTTCACTATTTTAAAAAAATGAAATTCACTGAGGAGGATCGAGCCTCCACTGCTGTAGAGCTGAGATGCTCCAGTGACAGTAACCCTGCTGCCCACAGCTACCACGGGCAGCACGACAAAGGGCCTCACACTGGAGAGGGTGGCCAGATTCACTTAATTCCTCTACTGCACTGCAATCAACACAGAGGGACAAGACCACTCCAGCCCACTGAAGATCAGCATAGAGTGTAAGCAGATCCAGTGTTAGTAGATCCATCCACATGTTGTCACTAAGGGGCATGTTCTGTCTGTGTATATAATATTAAGACAATGCTCTTGAGGATGTAGGTAGCACAACATGTTCAGTTGAAACAACTGTTCATCATTCTCATTCCAGATGCTCCTGAGATCAAAGTGGACTCTGCCTGCACATCAGACATTTCCATGTTTACTTGTCTGTGGATTGTGGATTCGGAGCCCACCGGCACCGTGGAGTGGTCTCTTCCAGATGGACCCTGCCCAGTACCAGGGTGGAGAGGCATGTGTCAGTTACCATGGTGACCCTACAGAGGGCACTAGGCTTCTCAGAGACCATCCACTGCCATGTCAGCAAGACACATGGCAATTCCACCTTGTCCTTCACTGTGCCCACGAGTTACGTAGACTTTTGTTTGTTTTTAGCTGTTTTGTTCTGTTTTTGATAACTTGGCAATATTGTTCTCATCAGTGACAAGAGTTGTAGTGACCAGCCAGTAATCAGAATACAGGACATGGATGCATCCAAGTGTGCTTCCTCAGATCCCTCACCATCAAGGTACTGTGTTTTTTAAAGGCTGTTCTGTCTGTGATCATGGCCCACGGTAAAATATTTAGGGGTGGGAGTGATATTATTTATTGTTTGTCAACAGCTATTTTGGTCCACTCATACAGGAGTAATAAAGTCCCAGTGCACTACTTTTGTGACAATTAAAAATATGCAGTAACCAGTCAAAAGTTTGGACACACCTACTCATTCAAGGGTTTTTCTTTACTTTTACTATTTTCTACTTTGTGGAATAATAGTGAAGACATCAAAACTATGAAGTAACACAAATGGAATCATGTAGTTATCAAAAAAGTGTTCAACAAAATACATTTTGATTTGAAGAGAATCTATCCCATAAATATATATATATATATACATATATATTTATATTTTAGATTCTTAAAAGTAGCCAACCTGTGTCTTGATGACAGCTTTGCACACTCTTGGCATTCTTCCAACCAGCTTCACCTGGAATGCTTTTACAACAGTCTTGAAGTTCCCACACATGCTGAGCACTTGTTGGCTGTATTTCCTTCACTCTGCGGTCCACCTCATCCCAAACCATCTCAATTGTCCATTGTTCTGTTGAAAAACAAATGATAGTCCCACTAAGCGCAAACCAGATGGGATGGTGTATCGCTGCAGAATGCTGTGGTAGCCATGCTGGTTAAGTGTACCTTGAATTCTAAATAAATCACTGACAGTGTCACCAGCAAAACACCCACACACCATCACACCTCCTCTTCCATGCTTCACTGTGGGAACCACACATGTGGAGATCATCCGTTCACCAACTATGCGTCTCAGAAAGACACAGCAGTTGGAACCAAAAATCTCAAATTTGGGCTCATCAGACCAAAGGACAGATTTCCACTGGTCAAATGTCCATTGCTCGTGTTTCTTGGCCCAAGCATGTCTCTTTTTATTGTTGGTTTCCTTAAGTAGTGGTTTCTTTGCAGGAATTTGACCATGAAGGCCGGATTCACGTAGTCTCCTCTGAACAGTTGATGTTGAGTTGTGTCTGCTACTGTACTTGAACTCTGTGAAGCATTTATTTGGGCAGCAATTTCTGAGGCTGGTAACTCTAATGAACTAACCCTCTGCAGCAGAGGTAACTCTGGGTCTTCCTTTCCTGTGGCGGTCCTCATGAGAGACAGTCTCATCATAGCGCTTGTTGTTTTTTGTGACTGCACATGAAGAAACTTTCAAAGTTCTTGAAATGTTCCAGTTTGACTGACTGACCACGTCTTAAAGAAATGATGGACTGTCATTTGTCTTTGCTTATTTCAGTTGTTCTTGCCATAATATGGACTTGGTATTTTACCAAATAGGACTATCTTCTGTATAGCACCCCTACCTTGTCATTGTATATATTATTATTTAATAGTTTTATTTATTCTGATTCACCAGGAGGTGCTACTCACCCATCAGCACCCCTACTTCCCGTGGCTATGTCTGTAATCATAACCTAGAACTCTTGCTGAGTTGTTAAAGCCCATTAGCCTACATTCAAACTTGTTGTGTCCTACCAAATCAAGAGAATGCATCTGAGAGTAGCCCTAACTCTTTCCACAGGAATGAGCAGACAGACACCAGCAGTGAAATCCACACAAACTACTACACCAAAAATCACCTATATGGCAACATGGGAGTATGTACAGTGAGGGAAAAAAGTATTTGATCCCCTGCTGATTTTGTACGTTTGCCCACTGACAAAGAAATGATCAGTCTATAATTTTAATGGTAGGTTTATTTGAACAGTGAGAGACAGAATAACAACAAAAAAATCCAGAAAAATGCATGTGAATGTTATGATTTTAATGAGGGAAATAAGTATTTGACCCCTCTGCAAAACATGACTTAGTACTTAGTGGCAAAACCCTTGTTGGGAATCACAGAGGTCAGACGTTTCTTGTAGTTGGCCACCAGGTTTGCACACATCTCAGGAGGGATTTTGTCCCACTCCTCTTTGCAGATCTTCTCCAAGTCATTAAGGTTTCGAGGCTGATGTTTGGCAACTCAAACCTTCAGCTCCCTCCACAGATTTTCTATGGGATTAAGGTCTGGAGACTGGCTAGGCCACTCCAGGACCTTAATGTGCTTCTTCTTGAGCCACCCCTTTGTTGCCTTGGCCGTGTGTTTTGGGTCATTGTCATGCTGGAATACCCATCCACGACCCATTTTCAATGCCCTGGCTGAGGGAAGGAGGTTCTCACCCAAGATTTGATGGTACATGGCCCCGTCCATCGTCCCTTTGATGCGGTGAAGTTGTCCTATCCCCTTAGCAGAAAAACACCCCCAAAGCATAATGTTTCCACCTCCATGTTTGACAGTGGGGATGGTGTTCTTGGGGTCATAGGCAGCATTCCTCCTCCTCCAAACACGGTGAGTTGAGTTGATGCCAAAGAGCTCCATTTTGGTCTCATCTGACCACAACACTTTCACCCAGTTGTCCTCTGAATCATTCA
>QNTS01005627.1:40124-61458 GCA_003317085.1 Hucho hucho
AAAATGGAGAAAGAAATATGGATTTGATAGACATCTAGATGTAGAAAAGCTAGAATTAAGTTTAAAAGAAAAGGTAGAACCAAGCCAGATATGGATAGTACAGATCAGATTGCCAGTTCTCTCGGCGCTCCGGAGGCAGGCAAGAAAGGGAGAGAATTCCAGGAACAAAGGTTCCACCAGTGTAGGTGAGAAAGGAAGAAAATGAGAATTTAAATGTCACAATTGCCGGAAGAAAGGACATTTTGCTAAGGACTGTGAGAAACCCTGCGATTATTGTGGGAGGAAGGGACATGTTCGCCACAATTGCAAAAAGAAAGAATACAGGAAAGATGAATTTCTAATGGCAGTCCTAGAAGACAGAGCCACGGGAGGAAAATACAGAGAGGACAGGACTAGGTCAGTAAGAAAGGGGACGTCAGAGGAAGAGAGGAAGAATAACATAAGATGTTATAATTGTCAGAAAAGTGGACATTTCGCTAGGGAGTGCGAGGCCCCATGTAAACATTGTGGTATAAAGGGACATAATCATCGCGATTGCAAAAACAAACCAAAGGAGAGGGGGAATATTGTTGGGGAAAGTAAATGGATAGTGTAAAACGGGAAGGCTATTTAAGCACCAGATTGGATATACCAGAGTGCAGAATAATTGTAGTTCACGAATGCTATTTGGTTTGGATATTGTTGGGGTAAGTAAATTCAAGGGAAATAACATAATAAATAACCAGCAAAGAGTCTAACTGGCTTTGCGAGGGGAGTAGGTTGAAGATGTATTTTCTTGTATCTAGAAATAACTTTAGCTAAATGAGTTAGCCACGATTAGCTTAGGTGTTTGACCGCCGTGTGGGAAAAATAGTAGGAATTATGATTTAGAAAGTTTGAATCAACTAGTTCATTAGTGGATATTAAGTTTAAAATGGATATTAACGTTGTATTTCGCGACATTCGAACCATCGCTAAAAGTTTAGATTTGACGTTCAATGTTGATAAAAAAAATGTATGCTATGTGATAGAGCAGAAAAACCATGCGACTCAAGAAAAAAAAAACTTCAGTCTGTTTTTCTAATTCGAAATAAATGCGTAAGTATTGAGACATTGAAGGAGGATATAATAACTAATTAAAGTGGCCTCCCTGTAAAAAGCAGGAATAGCTTTGTTTTAACTATATTTAACAAATTAAAAAAATTAAACTGGTAACAAACGTTAGCAAAAAGATAAGTGGTTGGAAGCAAGTAATTAGTGGGATGTTTAAAAGTAAAGGTATGAATAAAACATTACTATTGTTCGACAATCAAGCTGATAAGACAGCACCAACTTTTTGAAGGTCCAACAGTTGTTAACTAATAGTTTTGCATTTGACTAAACTAATGCAAAGGTTAAACCGATAGGATTACTGGAAAGGGCCTCTGGGATTGGTTAGTTTAAAGTAAGGTCAATTCCACTTAATGGAAAACTATTATATGAGGTTTGAATATAGTGCTTGCTTTCAGGAAAAATGGAAGTCAAATACGTGTGTATGTGTGTTAATTAAGGGAGACAATAGATAATGGTTAACAGAAATAGTCTACTGTATAATAGCTATCAAATTGGTCNTAGAAATTGGGGGAAAAACAAAACCCAGGAGAATTTCATGTAGAAAAAATAAAAAACTTTTTTGTGAGAAACACTATTTTCTATCCAAATTGTACTATTACTTTAGGAGATTATTATTATCTCCTTAGGAAATTATATGGATAGTCAGGACTTAGTCAGAATGGTGGGAGAGTATGGGTTATTGGGTATCAAAGGGAAAGAAGATTAATGACTGGGTATCCGTGGAGGGAGGGGTTGCGCACAGCCCATCCGCAGACAGATACCGTAGGAAGTTTTGTGTGGCATTCCCTAGATACGACTGTTCGTTTACTCGGACTGTGGACTGTAGGGAGGTGGTCATGATGTCAGCTTTGACCTAGAAACATGGGGGAAGAAGGATATTGTTGTATTATATTGTTAAATATTCCAAATCTAACAATTGAGCGATGTACTACTTTGAACCCCTCTACTTTAATCCCAATAGCCACTGACGGGTGCCCCCATGACTTTGTGGTGCAGACGGAGAAAGTTGTTCTCCCCAGACCAGATCTAATTGATTTGCCTTTGCCAGATGCTGAAATTACTATGTTTATAGATGAGTCTTCAAGATAGAACTCAGATGTTTCGAATACAACTGGGTATGATGTTGTTACTCTTACTAAAAACAGTAGGTCTACAATCTTGTCCCTGACATCCTTGGAGAGATCTTTGGTCTTGGCCATGGTGGAGAGTTTGGAATCTGATTGATTGATTGCTTTTGTGGACAGGTGTCTTTTATACAGGTAACAAGCTGAGATTAGGAGCACTCCCTTTAAGAGTGTGCTCCTAATCTCAGCTCATTACCTGTATAAAAGACACCTGGGAGCCAGAAATCTTTCTGATTGAGAGGGGGTCAAATACTTATTTCCCTCATTAAAATGCAAATAAATTTATAACATTTTTCACATGCATTTTTCTGGATTTTTTTGTTGTTATTCTGTCTCTCACTGTTCAAATAAACCTACCATTAAAATTATAGACTGATCATTTCTTTGTCAGTGGGCAAACGTACAAAATCAGCAGGGGATCAAGTACTTTTTTCCCTCACTGTACTGTAGGCCTACTGCAGACATTTACAGTAGATATCTGAGATCTGAGAAAAACTGTGACCTAAATAGAAAGGATATAAAAAACAAAAGAGTTGTTGCTGTTGATGATAGTATCTCTGATCTGGTTTCCTGTAGGCTGAAGAGGATGGCGACCAATACGGGTGTGTGAACATAACAGGAAGCATGTGGGAGTCAGCTGGCTCAGAGGTCATGGTACTCATCCTGTCAAAGGTTCCAGTAAAATATTATTTTAACCCAATGTAGCAGAGATGGTGACTGCTTAAATTTGTTAGCTTTATGTAGCTTTATGGATCTGAAGGCTAAAGAAAATGGCACATTCCTGTTTGGGTTCTACCTTTAGTTTTATGGGTTTTACTAGGCGTTTGTTTTTATCTATGGCTTGGGTGATTCAGAATAAACCTGATATGAATGGTTATACCGTTAAAATAGTTGAGAAGTGAATAGACAGTATATTATTGTTTTTCTGTTGCGCCTTTCAACTGTGATCCACGGATGTGTAACTAACACTCAGGTCAGCACAGTGCTTCTGTGGTCCGCTTCAATGTACAGACAGATACAGTATAGTGTCATTTGTCAAAACAGGCCATATTGAGATATACTGTATGTACTTGAGATGGAGAATACAACGATTGTAAAGTAAAGTACCATGAAAATCGTCTCCAGATCAGATGAAATATGAACATGTGTAAATGTTCAACAACAACAGTGATCAAATAGAAATATATGTGTTTCATTACATTTTAATATAGTCTGTAATGTTTGTTCCTGAATCTCCCAATCTCCCAGTTATTTTTCATCCTTTCTCTACCACAGTTTATGTTCTTACTGGGACACTCTGATCCACATGATCTGCTGTGTGGGGAAAAACAAACATCTATTGTTATCATAAATAAACTTGGCGGTCCCCAAGCATGGCTGTGCCGGGAACAAGCTGCAGCATCTCGCTGGGAGCAGCTGCATCCGTTACGTCCACCTGCACACCCCATGCCCTGAAACCAGCAGATTCTGTCTTAACAGGGGAGAGATGTGCAACCCAGCCTTTGTGGATGACCAGAACTCCTGAGTCACCCAGGAACGAACCATTGACTTCTGTTTATCATGGACAGCTATACAGTAAAGAAGTGAACACTGGAAGAATACCTCTGTTAGAATATTGGGACGAACTTTCAAACTTAACTAAATAATTTCTGAGTCTGTTGGGACATTGAAAGTCGAGACAGCAATGTCTTTAGGTCAAGACTTACTAAACACTTGTTTTTACTCTATTTAATTAGGTTCAATTTAGTTAGGTTAATATTTACACACATCTCCTCATTCGTTGGAGATGGAATTTTCCACCCCACTCCACTTTGCACATGGAAGTCAGGCTTTCCTCTTGACCATATGACTTCAGTACCCAGAATATGAATATATCAGATATGTTACATAGACAGACCATGAGAGGGAGCAAGGGGTGGTGTGAAAACAGTAGGCCTACACAAGGCCTTTGTCTGATTCTCTACTGTTCTCTCCAAAGAGTGTACTCTCACTCCCCAAGAATACATAGAATAATGAAGACACTTCCTGTGTAGGCTACTACATGCAACATAGCCACTGAAAGACAGAAATAGGACATCCATAGGGGTTTTGATAGTGATAGCATTAATGGGTCAGGCTGCACTCAGGCATACAGTAAAAGTGCTACAGTTAATCCCTAAATGTTTTGACAGGCTCCACTTCATTGATATTCCTGCATGCATGCACATGGGTGGAGTGAGATTTTTGGAGTAGCGGACACTAGTGATGCGCGGGTCAGTAACGATGCATGGTCAAATCACTGGGGAAGCTAAGCCAAGCCAGTAAAAAAGCAATATTACAATCTATGTTGTGATAATTGCATTGTTTGCTCTATAACCCATTCGTTCATACGCCACCGTGCTTTACAATAAGGCCGTGAGGTCTTGGCTGATTTCTTTTGATTTTCCTATGATGTCAAGCAAGGTGCTCTGTTTGAAGGTAGGCCTTGAAATACATCCACAGGTATACCTCCAATTGACTCAAATTATGTCAATTAGCCTATCAGAAACTTCTAAAGCCATGACATAATTTTTTTGAATTTTCCAAGCTGTTTAAAGGCACAGTCAACTCAGTGTATGTAAACTTCTGACCCACTGGAATTGTGATACAGTGAATTATAAGTGAAATAATCTGTCTGTAAACAATTGTTGGAAAAATGACTTGGGTCATGCACAAAGTAGATGTCCTAACTGACTTGCCAAAACTATAGTTTGTTAACAAGAAATGAGTGGAGTGGTTGAAAAAACGAGTTTTAATGACTCCAACCTAAGTGTATGTAAACTTCCGACTTCAACTGTATGTCAATTTTTTCTTGCAAATTGACAGAAAATTATGAAAACACAGACAGACGAAAGAGAAATTATTTTATAATTTAAAAATGTAATTGGTCAAACATTTGGGAAAGCCTGGCTTCCCTTGGCATCCATGAGTACACATCACTGGCGCGGGTTGACTCAACCCGCAGTCCCCGCTCTTATATCTGTGCGGGCGGGATTGCGTGGATAAAGGGTGGGTGGCGGGCGGATTGAATAATGAGTAAACAATACCCTAAAAAATGCATAATTCTTTTGCAATTTATGTTTATAGGCTACATTGAGGTTTTTCTTTCAGGATTTTAGGCTATCTGGCATTAGTTCTTAATCCTAAAATGTAGGGCCTAACTGTATGCGTGCCAAATAGCCTACACACCAAATGCTTTTGGGATCAGGCAGAAAAAGTTAAAGTCGATCCGAAGAGGCAAAAAGTACAATGTCGAAGTTGAATTCAATAAGAGAAAAGCTGGGAAATGGAGAATTGAAAATAAAGAGAAGGGAGTAATGTTTGTGAAAGATTTGGTGAAGTGGTAAAAGAGGATGAAAGCAGGTTATGTTATTTATGTGTGATGACTGTGAGGTGCTATACAAATCCGACAGTCACAATACGGGGACTTCAAATAGGCCTATGATAAGTAAAATGAACCGTATCCTACTGTTCAAATGGGTTAAAAGGAAACTGAAATGTGGACACTATGTGAAAGATCTACAACCTTTCACATATCCTTAATTTTAACTCCTGCAGAATTAAGCATTTCTTGCAGTAAAATTATACACCAAATGTAAGCAAAATTTTGATATTATTTATTTATTTCAGCATGTTGAGAGAATGCGAATGCGCAGTTAGATACCGTCTGTAGAAGTGCTATCTTTATCAGAGTCATAAAAGCATGCATCCAAGCCAAACTGAAATCTAATTATAGACAAGTTGACTAACAAATAGCCTACCAAAATGTCGGAAATTATAAGCATAAACATATCTAAATCAGGCAAAAAAAAATCCTGCACCCTCTGTCCAAAAATCGTTACGCCGTCTCTGACTGTAGCATACAGAGCATTTTCTATATTTACGGATTAGGGTCGGGTGTCGGCTTCAGATTGAATCAATTTTTTTTTGCACAGATCGGGAGGGCCTAAGGAACGTTCCTGAAGTCGAATCGTGCTTCGAACCCAAACGGGTCTGCCGCTGTCACCCAAAAGCAGCTGAAATTTAGGGCCAGGCTTCATTTTGGGCCTACTTTTTTTGCACGGTCTATGAGGTCAGAGCGAGCTACAGTCTCTCAATGTCAAATGTAAGTGGACCAATCCTGTGAGTTAACAACACTGTTTGGAAGAATTATACTTTCATTTCTGTGAAAACAGAATGCTTCTGTGCAGATGACAAAAGTTAAACTAGAACTAAAACTTTTTGAGAAGGAAACATGAACTTTGTCCACAGTCTGGATTTGGTATACTTCCATTTTGAAATCTAAATAGATTGAAAGCATGTGGTTGATCCACTGAATCTGTCCTAAGATGTTTATTACATAGTAATATCATTCTGACTAAGGATGTTATTCATAGATGGATGGATGTGAATGTGGAGGTAGTGTCCAGTGTGAAGGAGGGAGACTCTGTAGAGCTGAGATGCTCCAGTGACAGTAACCCTGCTGCCCACAGCTACTGCTGGCACAACAGCAGAGGGCCTCCACTCACCACGGGACCTACCATCACACTAGAGAATGTGACCAGACTCACTGAAGCCCTCTACTGCACTGCCATCAACACAGAGGGACAAGGCCACTCCAGCTCACTGAAGCTCAATGTAGAGTGTAAGTAGAGGCCGCCATTCTGTTAATAAGTTGCATGTCCTTTCTGTGTATATAATATTAAGACAATGCTCTTCAGGATGTAACACTACATGTTCAGTTAAAACCAGTCAGAGACAAAACACAGGAAGTCCAAAGTCCAATGCACTTTGTCTCTGTAGGAGGGTGGATATCAGACTACAGGAAGAAAGATAAAAGTAAGCAAGTATTTGGATATTAGACATTGAAAGTCTCATATGTAATGTTAGAAATTCAATGGAGAGTAATTATTTCCTTTTTCCTGCAGGTCCAGCACTAAGAGGAAGGGATGGGGATTGAAAAATTACCATGGCATTTTCTTACTCACTGCTTTTGGCTTGGAGGTATGACAGTCACTTAACAGCACTATCAACAGGGTAGGTCCTACAGGCCATAGTTTTGTTGCACCTGGACTACTGTTCAATTGTGTTGTCAGGTGCCTCAAAGAGGGACTTAGGAAAATTGCAATTGGCTCAGAACAGTTTAGCTCGGCTGGCCCTTGGATGTACACAGCGCGCTAACATTAATAATATGCATGTCAATCTCACCTGGCTCAAAGTGGAGGAGAGACTGACTTCATCACTACATGTATTTTTGAGAGGTATTGACTGTCTGTTTGAACTACTGGCACACAGCTTGGACACCCGTGCATACCTCACAAGACATGCCACCAGAGGTCTCTTCACAGTCCAGAACACACTATGGGAAGCGCACGGTGCTATATAGAGCTATGACTATATGGAACTCTATTCCACATCAAGTAACTCATGCAAGCAGAAAAATTAGATAAAAAAAAATAAAAAATACACAGTGGGGATTGTGAAGCAATACAAACATAGGCACAGATGCATGCACACAAACACACAATAACATACGCACTATACACATGGATTTTGTGTTGTAGATATGTGGTAGTAGAGTAGGGGCCTTAGGGCACCCACTTAAAAATAATATATAAAGATTTCACAACATATTATGTATAAACTGCCTTAATTTTGCTGGACCCCAGGAAGAGTAGCTGCTGCCTTGGCAAAACAAAAATATACTGTCTGTAGTAAATCATTTGAATTTGTTAAGAATTTGTTTAAACTTACCAGTGTGGTCAGTTGAATGTCTAACTGCTCTTACTAAATTGTTTCCCACTGCTATTTGAGTGATGGGAGTTGATGCCTCGTCATGGACTGTTCAGGTGCCAAGCTCAGTCTCCGGCCTGCAGGGCTCATGCATCGTGATTCCCTGCTCATTCAACTACCCAGAACCAGAGAAGAAGCCCTCCAAATTAACTGGCATCTGGTTCAAAGACACCCATGATACTATATACCACCCAGTCAGCTCCAACATCATCAAAGACTACAGGGGTCGTACAGAGCTGGTGGGAGACCTCTGGCAGAAGAACTGCTCTCTCAGAATCGACCCCCTCCATCTCAGTGACAAAGGACCCTTTACTTTCAGGATTGAAATGGAAGACCATAACAAGTATTCATACAGAGATGACACAGTCTCCATTGCAGTGAGCAGTAAGTTCCCAGGGGAAGAATTGACAAGGAGAATTTCAAATGTTGTATTATTGTATCCCATTATTTACCCTAATAGTAGCTATAGCTTCTTGTTGATTTAAATTATAGTGCTGAAAGGACAGACCCAAGAACTGGTGGATGGACCCCTTAAAAGAACTGCAATAACTGTTCTCTTCTCTTTGCTGATTTCAGGCTCTCCAGACCCCCCCTCTCTGTCAGTGAGGGAGGAGGTGAAGGTGGGGGAAGTGGTTTCTGCCTTCTGCTCTGTGTCTCACTCCTGCCCATCTGATTCCCCTCTCCTCACCTGGAGCCTCTCCGGAACACCCAGTGTCCAATCACAGCAGCTGACCGACAGCCAGTGGGAAGTGACATCCTCCCTAACCTTTACACCCAGCAGCACTGATCACAACCAGTCTCTGGTCTGCACAGCAGAATACAGGGGAGAGAAGACAGTGAAAAGGTTTAAAACTCTCAATGTCAAATGTAAGTGGACTACACCTTTTGTGTTAACAACACTGTTTGGTAGATTTACACTTTCACTTCTGTGAAAACAGTGCAGATGAGGAAAATGAAACTAGAATTAAACTTCTTTGAAAAGGAAACATGAACTTGCCTTTTCATATTAAAATAGATTGTATTTACACTGGCCTTGCCTTTGAATGAGGACTCAACACTTTTGCCAGTTCACTTCACCTGTTTTGTGGTCCGAGTCCTCTTTGTATTCACATTGCTATATTAATAAATGTTTTCCACAAACCTGTACATAATCATCCTCTCTCTTGTGTGGCACCAATGTGAGGGGTTATGGCAGAGGAAACAATGTTGCAGTTGTCTAGTCTGTGGTGCGGGAATAATGAGAAGCGAACCTGGTGAGGCTTGGAATTCAAGCAAACATACAGTAACTCAGTTTTGTTTGCATCGGGGGCTCATTTGAGCAGTCTGAGTGTTCACACTGCACACAAAAAATGTGTGATTGGTACACCCATTTTGGGGAAAAAAATAAAAATAATATACCGTGGGGTCCAGAATTATTGGATTCCTTGATAAAGATGAGCAAAAAAGACTGTATGAAATAATTATCACGACTTCCACCGAAGTCGGTCCCTCTCCTTGTTCGGGCGGCGTTCGGCGGTCGACGTCACCGGTCTTCTAGCTACCGCCAATCTACTTTTCAATTACTACGTGTTTTGTCTTCATTATACACACCTGGTTTCTATCCCATAATTACGTGTTCCTTATTTAAGCCCTCTGTTTCCCCCATGGTTTAGTGCGTGTTCGTTCTACGTTAGATGATCTTTAATTGTGAGCTTGTATTTTACTACCAATTTTGGTAGTTTGTATTCTGAGTAAATATACGTGAATACTCATCACTGTTGTCCTGCGCCTGACTCTGCTTACCTGCTACACTGAGACGCCTGACAATAATACAAATACTGAGCTATTATTTTATTATTTTATACAAATACAATTGCTCATGTAAATATATTTTGTTTAACAAGTAATAAAAAAAAATAAAAAAAGATAGTGGTCAAAATAATTGGATCCCCTGTTTTCAATACTCCTGCACCCTACGTAGCACTACATGTAGTTATAGCCAAACGGTTTCATTCTCATTCCAGACCCCCCTGTGATCAAAGTGGGCTCCGCCTGCACGACAGACATCTCCACGGTAACCTGTCTGTGCATTGTGGATTCGGTGCCCCCCGGCACCGTGGAGTGGTCTCATCCAGCCGGACCCCTGCCCAGTACCAGTATGGAGAGGCATGGGTCAGTTACCATGGTGGCCCTACAGAGGGCACTAGGCTCCTCAGAGACCGTCCACTGCCATGCCCACAACACACAGGGCAATGCCACCTTGTCCTTCACTCTGTCCACAAACGGTAAGGTAAACAGTGGGGAAGTGTATCATAAATGAAGTATTATATACCATATTAACATCATAAAGGATATTATTGGTACATTAATAGATCATAATTATTTGTTTTTGGACAGATAAGATGTTGATGCCGTACGTTTCAATTGGTATTGCTGCATTAGTGGTGGTAGTAATACTAATTCCCATGTCAGTTTACCTATTGATCAAGAAGGGGTAAGTTACTCTTGTATTTATTTTTGGAGGGAGTTACATAGATTTGTGTTTGTTATTAGCTGTTTTATTCTGTTTTGACAACTTCACATTATTTTCCTCATCAGTGGGAGGAGTCTGAGTGACCAGCCAGTAACCAGCAAGCAGGACATGGATGCATCCAAATGTGCTTCCTCAGATCCCTCACCATCAAGGTACTGTGTTTTTTAAAGGCTGTTCAATCTGTGATCATAACCTACAATCCATGATGAGTTGTTGAAGACCATTAGCCTACATTCACTCTTGTTGTGTCTTATCAAATGAAGAGAATGCATCTGAGAGTGGCCCTAACTCTATCCACAGGAAAGAGCAGACAGACACCAGCAGTGAAATCAACACAAACTACTACACCAACAATCACCTATATGACAACATGGAGGTATGTACTGTGGTTCTACTGCAGACATTTACAGTAGATATGTGAGATCTGAGAAGAACGTTGCTGTAAATAAAAAGGATATAAAAAACAATAGAGGTGTTATTGATGATATCTCTGATCTTGTTTCCTGTAGGCTGAAAAGGTTGGCGACCCATACGAGTGTGATGTTGGTGACGATGCAGTCTATGGTAACGTGTGAACACAACAGGAAGCATGTGGAAGTCTACTCGCCCAGAGGCAGTGGTCCTCAGTCTGATTCCAGTAAAATATTTACATTTTAAACCCAGTGTAGCAGAACAGGTGACTGCTTATATTTGTTGTCTTAATGTAGCTTTGTGGTTCTAATTGCTAAAGAATATGGTTAATTCTTATTTGGGCTGTGGCTTTGTGTTATAGCTTTTACAAGGCTTATGTTTATTATCTACGGCTATCTAATACTATCTAATATTAACCAGTATTTAACAATTGCTTGTTTCACACTTCCACAGCTGTCTGTTGCAATTGTGTCTTGAGGCTTATCTGAGGATAGAATACATGTGTGGGACTTTCTCCACTTGGGGTTGCTGTTTAATTTTTTTTATTTTTCAACCTCCGTTTATTTCCATGGTGCTTGAGCTATTTCACAATACTGATTTTGTCAATATACTGTAGCTTTAGGTTTCTTGACCTGCTCTATAAGAAAATATCAGTCACAGGCATGCTAATCAATATACAGATTATGATGAATTTATATTAGGTTATGATTGTAGCTCTGTATACATTATCAAATCTGAATAAATAAATACATGTTTTTTTGAACAAATCCTTCATATGATTTGAAATGCATAGAAATTGATTAAATGTATTGAATTGTGGGCATGGTGTGCTCTACCTACATCGTTGTCACGACTTCAGCCGAAGTTGGTCCCTCTCCTTGTTCGGGCAGCTTTCGGCGGTCGACATCACCGGTTTTCTAGCTACCGCCGATCTACTTTTCATTTTCTATGTTTTTTGTCTTCATTATACACACCGGGTTTTTATCACATAATTATTTGTTCCTTATTTAAACCCTCTGTTTCCCACATAGTTTTGTGCAAGTTTGTTCTATGTTAGATGTTCTTGTTATGTGAGCTTGGATTTTTCTACCAATTTTGGAAGTTTGTACTTTGAGTAAAGTTACGTGATTACTCATCTCCGTTGTCCTGCGCCTGACTCTGCCTACCTGCTACACAGAGACTTCTGACAATCGTTGAGAGGATGAGAAACATAGAGATCCTATTAAATTATAATCATATTCTAGTAATCTATTGCTAATTCCTAATTATATGGTGAGAAAGGCCTCCCCATACTCACCCTGGCAGAGCAGGACATTGTGTCCATATCCTCAAACTCCCCCTCCACTAAAACTGGTTGAACCCATTGTGAAACTGTTGACTAACGTTATAGATGAATTTGTCCAACTGATCTCTGCAGGGTGGGTGGGCATCCACAACAAACTGACAAGTCAAATGTCTGCTTTTGTTTGTTCAGCCCAAGTAATCCGCATACACTTCTGGAGGGTCTGTTGGGAGAATACGAAACCATTAGTTTACAGCCACAGCATATTTTTTTACAGACCATAAGTGCAATGAGCTACAATAACTCTTGAACTTCCTCAATTACTGCGATCTTCAGGAAATACCCCTGTTAACTTGTCTTGACAAGCAAAACTAGTGAGAAACATTAATGTTCCAAGTGTATCCATTACTAGGAAGTGACTCTTAATTGACTACCTGGCTAAAGGAGAAGCTGAGTAATAGAAGTTGTAAAGGCTTGGTCCTTATAATCTACTGTGATTGTCCATTCTCTGGAGCACCCATGTCCCTCTTTGTTGATGGCAGTGCAGTACAGGGCTTCGGTGAGTCTGGTCAAAGTTTATTGGTCACGTACATAGTTTAGCAGGTGTTTTAGCGGTTGCAGTAAAATGCTGATGTTACTTTCTCCTAACAACACAATAAAATGTCAAACAAGTACACAAATCATAAAAGTACAATAAAAAAATAATTAGAGAATAGTCAGAATCCAATTAACAACACAAATAGCACTGTCCAAGTAAATGCAATCTATACATACAGTTGAAGTCGGAAGTTTACATACACTTAGGTTGGAGTTATTAAAACTCGTTTTTCAACCACTCCACACATTTCTTGTTAACAAACTATAGTTTTGGCAAGTTGGATAGGACACATTCTTTGTGCATGACAAGTAATTTTCCAACAATTGTTTACAGACAGATTATTTCACTTATAATTCATTGTATCACAATTCCAGTGGGTCAGAAGTTTACATACACTAAGTTGGCTGTGCCTTTAACAGCTTGGAAAATTCCAGAAAATTATGACATGGATTTAGAAGCTTCTGATAGGCTTTTTCAAGGCCTACCTTCAAACTTAGTTCCTCTTTGCTTGACATCATGGGAATCAGCCAAGACCTCAGAAAATAAATTGCAGACCTCCACAAGTCTGGTTCATCCTTGGGAGCAATTTACAAACACCTGAAGGTACCACGTTCATCAATACAAACAATAGTACGCAAATATAAACACCATGGGACCACGAAGCCGTCATACCACTCAGGAAAAAGACGCGTTCTGTCTCCTAGAGATGAACATACTTTGGTGCGAAAAGTACAAATCAATCCCAGAACAACAGCAAAGGACCTTGTGAAGATGCTGGAGGAAACAGGTACAGAAGTATCTATATCCACAGTAAAACGAGTCCTATATCGACATAACATGAAAGGCCGCTCAGCAAGGAAGAAGCCACTGCTCCAAAACCACCATAAAAAAAGCCAGACGACGGTTTGCAACTGCACATGGGGACAAAGATCGTATTTTTTTGAGAAATGTCCTCTGGTCTGATGAAACAAAAATAGAACTGTTTGGCCATAATGACCATCGTTATGTTTGGAGGAAAAAGGGGGAGGCTTGCAAGCCGAAGAACACTATCCCAAATGTGAAGCACAGGGGTGGCAGCATCATGTTGTGGGGGTGCTTTGCTGCAGGAGGGACTGGTGCACTTCAAAAAATAGATGGCATCATCAAGAAGAAAAATTATGTGGATATATTGAAGCAACATCTCAAGACATCAGTCAGGAAGTTAAAGCTTGGTCGCAAATGGGTCTTCCAAATGGACAATGACCCCAAGCATACTTCCAAAGTTGTGGCAAAATGGCTTAAAGACAACTAAGTCAAGGTATTGCAGTGGCCATCACAAAACTCTGACCTCAATCCTATAGAAAATTTGTGGGCAGAACTGAAAAAGCATGTGCGAGCAAGGAGGCCTACAAACCTGACTCAGTTACACCAGCTCTGTCAAGAGGAATGGGCCAAAATTCACCCATCTTATTGTGGAAAGCTTGTGGAAAGCTACTCGGAATGTTCGACCCAAGTTAAACAATTTAAAGGCAATGCTACCAAATACTAATTGAGTCATTATAAGGCTGTTCTAAATGTTTGATGTATTATAATAATTTATTATAATTTATAATTTATTATCCCTCAGCCTGTGGCTCCATGCAAGATCTCACCTCGTGGAGTTGCAATGATCATGAGAACGGTGACAAATCAGCCCAGAACTACACGGGAGGATCTTGTCAATGATCTCAAGGCAGCTGGGACCATAGTCACCAAGAAAACAATTGGTAACACACTACGCCGTGAATGACTGAAATCCTGCAGCGCCCGCAAGGTCCCCCTGCTCAAGAAAGCACATATACAGTGGGGAGAACAAGTATTTGATAACCTGCAAAATCGGCAGTGTTTCCCACTTACAAAGCATGTAGAAGTCTGTAATTTTTATCATAGGTACTCTAAAACAAAAATCCTGAAAATCACATTGTATGATTTTTAAGTAATTAATTTGCATTTTATTGCATGACATAAGTATTTGATACATCAGAAAAGCAGAACTTAATATTTGGTACAGAAACCTGTTTGCAATTACAGAGATCATATGTTTCCTGTAGTTCTTTACCAGGTTTGCACACACTGCAGCAGGGATTTTGGCCCACTCCTCCATACAGACCTTCTCCAGATCCTTCAGGTTTCGGGGCTGTCGCTGGGCAATACGGACTTTCAGCTCCCTCCAAAGATTTTCTATTGGGTTCAGGTCTGGAGACTGGCTAGGCCACTCCAGGACCTTGAGGTGCTTCTTACGGAGCCACTCCTTAGTTGCCCTGGCTGTGTGTTTCGGGTCGTTGTCATGCTGGAAGACCCAGCCACGACCCATCTTCAATGCTCTTACTGAGGGAAGGAGGTTGTTGGCCAAGATCTCGCGATACATGGCCCCATCCATCCTCCCCTCAATACGGTGCAGTCGTCCTGTCCCCTTTGCAGAAAAGCATCCCCAAAGAATGATGTTTCCACCTCCATGCTTCACGGTTGGGATGGTGTTCTTGGGGTTGTACTTCCTCCAAACACGGCGAGTGGAGTTTAGACCAAAAAGCTCTATTTTTGTCTCATCAGACCACATGACCTTCTCCCATTCCTCCTCTGGATCATCCAGATGGTCATTGGCAAACTTCAGACGGGCCTGGACATGCGCTGGCTTGAGCAGGGGGACCTTGCGTCCGCTGCAGGATTTTAATCCATGACGGCGTAGTGTGTTACTAATGGTTTTCTTTGAGACTGTGGTCCCAGCTCTCTTCAGGTCATTGACCAGGTCCTGCCGTGTAGTTCTGGGCTGATCCCTCACCTTCCTCATGATCATTGATGCCCCACGAGGTGAGATCTTGCATGGTGCCCCAGACCGAGGGAGATTGACCGTCATCTTGAACTTCTTCCATTTTCTAATAATTGCTCCAACAGTTGTTGCCTTCTCACCAAGCTGCTTGCCTATTGTCCTGTAGCCCATCCCAGCCTTGTGCAGGTCTACAATTGTATCCCTGATGTCCTTACACAGCTCTCTGGTCTTGGCCATTGTGGAGAGGTTGGAGTCTGTTTGATTGAGTGTGTGGACCGGTGTCTTTTATACAGGTAACGAGTTCAAACTGGTGCAGTTAATACAGGTAATGAGAGGAGAACAGGAGGGCTTCTTAACTTCTTAAGGAGCAGCNTTTGATTGTTTGAGGATAGCACCCCACATATTTTTCCCACCATAAATTCATAAACCATGCGGTTCAAACAAAACACATTTCACAGCGAAAACAAATGAATTACCTTTTGAAGAACTTCTGCTGAGGGCTTCCCAAGTGTCCAACGAAGACAATCCATGGTTCTTTTGTTAGAAAAAGTAATGTATTATATCCATAAATCTCTGTTTGGTTGGCGCGTTATAATGAGTTTATACAGCCTCCACTCGTCCATTGAAACGTGAAGAGAACTCGTTCAACTTATACCTATAAACTTGTCCAAGAACAATCAAACATAATTGTAAATGTATCCTTAGGAACACTTTTATGTATAAATAGTATAATATTTCAACCGGAATATAAACTGGGCGATAAGAAAGGAAAAAATCACAGAGCGTGCCAGCCGGGAGCGAGCATTTACTTGTATTGACATCTGCGTGGACACTTCCTTATTCGTCTTCTTCTCTGCTCTAAAAGCAGCTAAGAAGAATCAGAACACTTTCTCGAGACTGTTGACCTCCAGAGGAAGCGATAGGTACTGCATTCATATGCCCTTATATGGGCATTTTCATAAGGGAGGGGTTCCAAATGAGCAATGTGTCAAAACCACTTTTTCCAGGACAGAAATTCCTCGGGTTTTTGCCTGCCATATCCGTTCTGTTATACTCACAGACAAAAAGTTAACACTTTTAGAAAATTCAGAATGTTTCCTATCCAATGGTACTAAATATGTGCATATCCTATTTTCTGGGCCTGAATGGGAGGAATTTTACTTTGGGCACGCCAGGCTCTCCAAAACCGTCACCTCGTGCGCTGCTCCCTAAGAAGTTAAAGAAAAACTAACAGGTCTGTGAGAGCCGGAATTCTTACTGGTTGGTAGGTGATCAAATACTTATGTCATGCAATAAAATGCAAATTAATTATTTAAAAATCAAACAATGTGATTTTCTGGATTTTTGTTTTTTTAGATTCCATCTCTCACAGTTGAAGTGTACCTATGATAACAATTACAGACCTCTACATGCTTTGTAAGTAGGAAAACCTGCAAAATCGGCAGTGTATCAAATACTTGTTCTCTCCACTGTACATGCCGGTCTGAAGTTTGCCAATGAACATCTGAATGATTCAGAGGACAACTGGGTGAAAGTGTTGTGGTCAGATGAGACCAAAATGGAGCTCTTTGGCATCAACTCAACTCGCCGTGTTTGGAGGAGGAGGAATGCTGCCTATGACCCCAAGAACACCATCCCCACCCTTCCCTCAGCCAGGGCATTGAAAATGGGTCGTGGATGGGTATTCCAGCATGACAATGACGCAAAACACACGGCCAAGGCAACAAAGGACTGGCTCAAGAAGAAGCACATTAAGGTCCTGGAGTGGCCTAGCCAGTCTCCAGACCTTAATCCCATAGGAAATCTGTGGAGGGAGCTGAAGGTTCGAGTTGCCAAACGTCAGCCTCGAAACCTTAATGACTTGGAGAAGATCTGCAAAGAGGAGTGGGACAAAATCCCTCCTGAGATGTGTGCAAACCTGGTGGCCACCTAAAAGAGACTTCTGACCTCTGTGAATGCCAACAAGGGTTTTTCCACCAAGTACTAAATCATGTTTTGCAGAGGGGTCAAATACTTATTTCCCTCATTAAAATGCAAATCAATTTATAACATTTTTCACATGCGTTTTTCTGGATTTTTTTGTTGTTATTCTGTCTCTCACTGTTCAAATAAACCTACCATTAAAATTATAGACTGATCATTTCTTTGTCAGTGGGCAAATACCTTTTTCCCTCACTGTATATACACAGGATGATGTAACACAAGATATACTAAGAATTATTTGTACAGCAGTAGATATATTAGAGTGAGCTATGTCAATAATCCAGTATATAAATGCTGTGGTTTAAACAGCCTGACTAAAATGCTATGTACAGTAATATTAGATTGAGCTATACTGAGAATACAGTATTTAAATACACAGTACAACACCCCGTGGCAAAATTAATAGAATTGCAGGAAATTAGCTTCCGGACAAGAGTCCAGAATATAAATATATATATGTATGTTAATGGTGTGTTTAGACAGTATGGACAGTATGTGACTATAAAAGGTGTATACAGCAGTAGTTATATAGGTTGAGCCATGACTAGAACACAGTATATTGTAACCCTCCCCTCTCAAGACTGGGAGGGTTTAACTCTGGAGGTCGACGCAAATCACTCACTGGGCAGAGTTTCAGTGGGGCAAACTTAGGTTTCTTTATTTCTCATAAAGCAGGGGAAAGGGGGAAAGGGAGAAAACTGTAACTCAGGTAACTCTTACTTCTTCTGGTTGCTCCTTGTGGCATCAGTTTACTTCTGGAAGGGAGGCAGAAGAGGTGTAGGATTAGTTAAGGTGGTTCATTTTACTCACGTCCTTAACTAGGCCTCTATCCCCAAGAGGGTGGTTGGGTTCCGACTGGTCCAAGGCCTGGGCTGGGCTGGGATACATCCCACACTCTGTGTCTGCTCTCTTCTCCTGCTTCTCCTCCCTTTACTGTGGCTTCTTTGTTCTCTTTATGTGGCTACTAATTGGGCCCAACAGCCTGCAGCCAAGGCTCCCTGTCAGAGGGGAAATGGTGCACGCCTGTGTTAGAGCTGTCCTTGGTCTTGACCTGTTTAGCCCAGACCTTGTGTCGTCCTCTGATAGTGCTCTCCATGGTGCTGCAGGTGACTGTGCTGCGTTGTGAGGGACTGTGTTTCCTTCTGGCCACCACAATATACATATAAAGTGAGCAAAACAGTATGTAAACATTATTAAAGTGATCAGTGTTCAATGACTTAACCTTCAGAAAGTATACTGTTCTGCCTGTTTTATGAACATTTTAAAATCTTGTCCATGTTCTGTTATAATCTGCACCCGGCACAGCCAGAAGAGGACTGGCCACCCCTCACAGCCTGGTTCCTCTCTAGGTTTCTTCCTAGGTTTTGGCCTTTCTAGGGAGTTTTTCCTAGCCACCGGGCTTTTACACCTGCATTGCTGTTTGGGGTTTTAGGCTGGGTTTCTGTACAGCACTCTGTGACATCAGCTGATGTAAGGGGGGCTTTATAAATACATTTGATTTGATTTGATTTGATATTCATACCCCTTGACTTATTCCACAGTACATGGGATGTGAATACTTTCTGAAGGCACTATACATAGAGCAGTCTCTAAGGTGCAGGGCAGAGTACCAGGTGGTAGCCGGCTAGTGACAGTGTCTAAGGTTCAGGGCAGGGTACTGACCGGAGGCCGGTTGCTCCCGAGTGGCGGAGTGGTCTAAAGAACTGCATCTCAGTGCTAGAGGCGTCCCTACAGACCCTGGTTCGATTCCAGGCTGTATCACAACCGGTTGTGATTGGGAGTCCCATAGGGCGGCGCACAATTGGCCCAGCGTCGTCCGGGTTTGGCCGGTGTAGGTCGTCATTGTAAATAAGAATTTGTTCTTAATGTTCTTAACTCTTTAGGGCTAGGGTCCCATTTTCCGAATTTTCGCCTGTCTGACGTGCCCAAAGTAAAATGCCTGCCACTCAGGCCCAGAAACGAGGATATGCACATAATTAGTACTATTGGATAGGACACACTCTGAAGTTTGTAAAACTGTTAAAATAATGTCTGTGAGTATAACAGAACTGATATAGTAGGTGAAAACCCGAGGAATATCTGTCCGGAAATCTTTTTTTTTTTTTACCTTCTCTCAGTTTGAATGCCTGTTTATTGAATTTCCAGGGAAATAGCTCCCAGATTGCAGTACCTATGGCTTCCACTAGATGTCAACAGTCTCTAGACAGTGTTTCAAGCGTTTATCATGGAACAGATCCGAATAGAAGAAGATTTGGTATGACATGCCAGGAAATCATTTCTGTCTAGTGCGCGAGAGACCCGGGAGCGCGCAGCTCTGTATTTACCTTTTCTATAGTTTAGGTTATTATCCGTGTGAAATATAATAGCTAATATAGATCAAAGGATCCCTAAGGATAAATGATAAATGATGTTTGATTTGTTTGGGCAAAGTTGATAGGTATAATTTGAACGCTTTCTCTTCACTGTACAACGGGCGAGTAGACTGTGAATGCTTGGTGGATTATCTGAACATTACGCGCCAACCAAACGGAGATTTATGGATATAAACAATAACTTTTTCTAACAAAAGAACCATGGATTGTCTTGCTTGGACACTTCGGATGCCCTCAGCAGAAGATCATCAAAAGGTAAGCGATTTATTTTAGCTCTTATATGTGTTTTGTGAGACCCGCGCTGGTTATGGAATTATGCTAATGAGGAGAATATGAGAGGTGCTATCCTCAAACAATCAAATGTTGTGCTTTCGCAGTAAAGCCTTTTTTAAATCTGACAACGCTGTGATATTAACAAGACTCTAATATGCAACACTTGTACATCTATGAATGTTAACTTCTTAGGGAGCGGCAGCTGAGGTGTCGGTTTTGGAGTGTCTGGCGTGCCCAAAGTAAAAGGCCTGCCACTCAGGCCCAGAAACTAGGATATGCACATAATTAGTACTATTGGATAGGAAACACTCTGAAGGTTCTAAGAGTGTTAAAATATTGTCTGTGAGTATAACAGAACTGATATAGCAGGCGAATTTCTGTCCTGGAAAAAGTGTTTTTGACACATTGCCTCATTTTGAACCCCTCCCTATTGAAAACAGCCATATATGGGAGCAAGATTGCAGTACCTATTGCTTCCACTGGATGTCAACAGTCTCTAGACAGTGTTTGGTGATGTTAGGTTGCTCTGGATGGTAATAGAAGAAGAATTTCAAACTAGTCATCGGATGTAAACAGAAGAGGAGGTGCGTTCACGGGCTCGCGCGCGCTGTGGTTTTTTCCTTTCCTATTGTACAGTTTATAATCCGGTTGAAATATTATAGTAAATATACATAAAAGTGTTCCTAAGGATACTGTTATGGAACAGAGACTCAAGACAAAAAGGTTCCAAAAGAGAAACAGGTTTAATGAAACAATGATGGTGAGGTAAAATGTAGTAGAGAAAGTCTCTGTTAGATGACGATGGGAAATCCAGACAGGTTATAGTTTTCTTGTTGAAGATGAAGGAGGTAGCCGGATGATGACAACTGGAACCAGGAAGACGAAGGAGACACTGGAAGGCAAATGAAACAATGCTGATATCAAAGGAATAGGTCAGAGGAACCGGGAGTGAGTCCTTACTCAAACGAGACCAGACAAAGTGACTGTGTGGAGAGAGTGCCTATATGCTGACTGTGCTGATGATCAAATGACGTGCAGGTGTGGGTGATTAGAACTCAGGTGACAGTGATCTCTGTGATTGTGTGGTGGTGGAGCCTGGCTGATCCCTGACA